>CAEFZX010030418.1:0-100451 GCA_903066825.1 Alfaro cultratus | reverse complement strand
ACAGACAGACAGACAGACAGACAGACAGACAGACAGACAGACAGACAGACAGACAGACAGACAGACAGACAGACAGAGGCCTCTGTTCAAACTGTGACCGCCTAATTAATGAAGCAGTTTCTTCATGTCTTCCTGAGTTACAACTTCACATTTACATTTTGTGTCCCTCTGGGAAAATGTAGATGATTATGCAGCGTTTTGAGTCATCAAGCCTCTGATGAATCACTATTAGTCATTTAGATTCTTGTGTTTGCTTATGGAGATTTTAAGTCCGTCCTGTTGCTTTTTCAGCTTTCTTCCCTCTTTCTGTACACCTGCCTTCATGTGAATCTGTTGCTCACTACTTATTTTTCTTTCCAAAATGCTTTCATGCTCTAATTATAGTCACTTCCTTTAATCTTTTATAAACTCCCTCACTTATATCCTCTCTTCACAGTTCATATTTTTCCAGCTCAATCATTTTAATTATAGTTGTAAATAAAAGGCTGTTTGTGTGAGCAGCTATTTTCTGATCTGTAAGGTTAATGCACATCTTTGTGACTAAAATGGCATCATTTTAATTTAAAAATAAAGACAAACAAGGAGGATTTATACAACAGTAACAGAGACATACTGGAAAATAATAAAAGAATGGACTTCATGAACAAATAAAGCCAAGATCATACATTAATTTTAATTAGAATATTAATTAAAAATATATTCTAATTTGACATTATGTAAAGTATTTGTAGCTGATCAAAACATAATTAAAATCTTTAAAAATAACTCAACGTTTCAGTTAAAAATTTGTTTCTGTTGGAGTTTTTATCCATTTGTTGCTCCAACATTGGAAACAGGCCAGAATGACCTGATTGACCCGAGCGAATCGGTACAAATAATCAATCCACATCTATTCCTCTATCAGTCCAGCCGCAACACAATCTGCATGCTGTAAACTTTCCTATCTGTTTATCTGATAACCGGCTGGTGCAACAGGGCTGCACTGAGCAACCAGTTACATATAAAACAACGGGAATATTAAACCAGTTATTTAGTGACAAGAGACTCAAAAATTCATGCATGATGCTATTTAAAATGCTTCTGTTACACATCAACATAAGCAAATTAAATGGGATTCTTATTAATTGTTTGTAGGTTATATGCTACATTTTATATTTGAGAGTAAAATGTATGTTTGTAACAGAATCTTAAAGTGTAATTTAAGGTCAGATGTTGCTAGTGTTCATGTGAGTTAAAGAATGCTGAATGTTATTACATTTTTAAAAAGATATTTCCCCTCAGGAAAACATTATGCTGATTTAATGCGACCTGACTAGAATTAAAATTTAATATTATTATTACTTATGCAGGACTAAGACAATTTTTATCCATCTTTAAGTGAGTACAATGAGTTTTTGACAGTTTACATCATCTTATTTTGGTTGAAAACAAATAAAAACAGACACAGAGCGACATGGCTGCACACGGTTCTTACCTGTTCCCAGGAAAAGCACCTGGTAGTTCCCGTCTGCAGCCATGACCTGGTCCACCGCCACCGCCGTGTACCTGTAGCTGGCGCCGGTGCGGACCACCAGGGGCCTCCGTCCCACCGGGTAGATGGCGTTGAACATGACCGGATGGTTCCGGACAAAGTTCACCACATCATCTGGGAATTCCTTCGTGGTGTGAATGTCGGGAGTGAAGGCTCCGCCGGGACACTGGAAACGCAGTTTATGCAACACCTTATATAAATAATATCACAGGTTTAAACCAATAAAATCTGTCTTATTATCCATGGAGTAATTTTATTTAATTAATTTCCATAACAGGATGGCACTCAAGGTATCAATAATATTTATTTAGATCTATTTTTTCTTCATATTATACTGGAAATTACGCACAAATATTTTGTATGCTTTTCTTGGTTGAATGCACTGCAAAAACAAAATCTTATCAAGGACTTTTGTTTAATTTCTTGTGCAAATATTTTACTTGATATAAGACAAAACGAACTGACAAGTGAGATTTCAGCAAAATATGGGAGCCAACAATTCCTTAATACTGAAGAAAAAGTACAAGTTCAACTGGCAGATTATTTCACTTATAGCAAGAAAGTGAAATAAATAATAATAATAATAATAATAATTTCTTGCTGAAAAGTTGTAAGTTAGTCCACTTGAAATAACAAAAATTAAGACATTAACAAGACAGTTTCAATTTATGAAACAAGCAATAAACATTGCATTTTGTCAAACGCCATCATCGCTGTTTCGGCTTTTTTGCAGTTTTCTGGGAGTTTGTTCCAGATTAGTGCAGCATAAAATCTTAGAATAATTGTAATAATAATTGAAAACTTCGAAAGGAAGAAACATTATAATGCAGACAGAAGAGAAATCTATGCAGTATAAAATAACACATTTTCATTTATTTCAACATTATGTGTGATTTTCAATAGGCTTATATCTATAAGTGCATCATCACTGCTTGTACAGGACTTTAAAGGGAAAGCTGACTTTAATTTAATTAACTTCATGAGTTTATATGAAAGATAGAAAAGCAATTGCTGCTCCACAACAACCTGGGAAGGCTTCAATAAAAACAAAGTCCAACAAACATTATGCACCAGAGGAAAACGGCTAATTTAGCTGGAAGTGAGTTCCTTCCTATGAGTGGACGACGTTGTAGCAAAGTCACTATAAGGTCCTGATGATGTGGTAAAAAAAATAAATAAAATAACAGCCAATAAGATTCTAAATGTTAGAGAAAATTAGGAAAAGGTTGAACAAGTCAGACATGTTGGAGTCACCCGAAAAAATCCTGTAGCACTTTGTGAAGCTGGACCTAAATCAGGGGCTTGCAACCTTTACAACTATTGTATGACCTTTTGAAAATATTTTATTTATTTTATTTTTTTCATCATTTTTGATAAATAACAACTACACTGAAAAAACACAAACTTTTCTGAAGTATTTTTGGTCTAGTTGTGTTCCACACAAATAAACTTATTAAGGTTTGTTTAGTTTTTTAAACTGAAAATGATGAGAATGAGTCTTACTGTCCCGGGCCTCGGGTAGGGAATGCGCCCCTGGAAAGCCACCCACTGGAAGTTGGGTCCGTCTCTGTGAGCGAACGGCCCGTTGAACACGGTCAGGATGTCCGCCATGTTGTACGCACACACTGCTGACCCTTTGAAGACGGAGCTGCAGGAATAAAGCGCATGTATTAAATTAAAAACCGCAGCCGGTAAAAATCCCCTGCTGTTCTTCATTTAACAGCAACGTCTCAGAGGACGTGCGAGGGAAAACAAGCCTGAAAGGAAGTGTTGTCAAACGCCACTGAAGGCAGCTCACCTATTTCCTCTTGCATATGTGATGTGGCTTGGCTCAGATATTAAAAGCAGCTCTGAGTAACACATAAAATAACATCTTTGATGGGAAAAGAAACTGAATCTTACTGTGTAGAGACAGAGAAAATAATACTGATGGTTTCTACAAACTCTGTTTGAACCTGAGGTAACAAGTGAATATGAGAAAACACCAAATATGGATCAAGTTACTTATTTTTTTCAACGAGGAATGAGATGTTTTACTGTTTTTAGGCAAAATCTGAGCTGCTCGGTTTATTATGTGGATGTTATATAAGCTCTGGATTAATTTAATGATTCCTTTTTCTTTATTCTTTATTTCACTTAGACCGAAATGTCAAACACATTTTCATGGATGTTCTTAAAGGGCCGGTTGTACTAAAACAAACCGTTAAAAACATTAATCAACAGCTGTGTCTGCACTCAATAAGAACTTCTTAAAATTAAATAACATTGGACAGTCCCTAAAGGAGTAAGTGACTTTTTTTTTTAAATCAAAGTTTCTAATTTGTGGAGATAATTCAGAAATATCTGCAAAATATTTTGTAATATTTGTGAATACGCATCACGGTAAATGTGAGTTTTTGTTTGACAACAGACTACTTGACGCCAAGTAAAGCTGAGGAAGCAGTGCAGCAGAAGTAAGAAATACTGCCACCTGCAGGTGGGAGTTAGCATCACATAAACACAATGTTTTCACCACTTTGGTGGAAAATTTGCAGTAAACTCACAACTTAGGCATTAGCGTAAAAAAGTGTGGGGATCTGTAGATGTTTAAGGTTTTATTTATACTTTCCTCTGGAGTCCAAAGGGCCACATAAATAGCTACGGTGGGCCAGGTTTGGCCCCCGGGCCTTGAGTTTGACACATGTCTTACTGAATTAACTAATGCTTCAATTTAAAAAGCATCAACCTTATGTACAGAAAAGAATATGCAACTTTTTCTTCTTTTCCAGTATTTATGATCGATTTCTGTAGTTAGGAAAGATTAGGGCAACTGAAAAAAAAAAAAAATTCTTACTAGAATTGGGCTTTTTTTGTTTTAAAGTAAAGTAGAAAATTCATTATGCTGTGGGACTTTTTCCTTTTCCAAACGTTGTGGAAACCTTATAAGAGAGCATGACGTCCCAATATGCAAAACCCTAAAAAACGATAATCGGCGCTGCAGAGCGTGAAATAAAAGATTTCCTGCCACACAAACTCTGCAAACGATTCAAAAGAGCAACGTGATGCGATGGAAGAAAGGCCTTCCTCTTGTTATCCACTCAGTAATCAACAAAACCTCAGAGGCCTGCAGAAATGTTACAGTTGGCTGCAACAGCCTCACCTTGTGGATGTGAAGACTCCAAACAGCAGCAAGCCTTTGGGCTGATCCGTCTCCAGCAAAAACACGCTCTCTGTAAGGACAAACAGAAGAACATTCCCAAGTCCTTCAAGTCTCCGACAAGTTCTGGATGCACGAGTCAGTGAAAGCCTTATTGTCTCGACATGAAGGGAAACGCTGGTGTGCTCAGAAAATAAGAACAAGGTCAGCAAAGGCAATATTGTTCACCAATCTGACCATCTTAAATCAGAATCCAGGTTAAACATCGGATGGTCGTTGGAGTGTTTATGGAAAAAAGAACTGCTGGAAAACTTCAAACTGTGAAGGCAAGAGCTTAAAAATAATGACGGATTCGGTTTTTGGTGGATTACAAAAGATGTTGGAGCGCGTCTGACTGCAAAAACACAAAATTAAAATAAGACAAAACTGGCTTTTCAGCAAGATACACACTGAAAAAACAGAATCTTACCAAGTAATTATGGTCTAGTTTCTAGTTTTCTACAAATGAGACAAAACCAATTTACAAGTAACTTCTCAGCAAGATATAGAAGCTTTTTTAAGTAAATAATTCCTTAACATTGATGAAAAACTACTAGTTCTATCGGCAGATCATTTCACTAATCACAATATAAATAATCAGCCAATAAAACTAAAACTTTTTCACCAACATAAAAAAAGTTATTGGCTCCAAACAAGATCCTGTGTCTTGCTGAAAATGTACTTGCAAGTCAGTTTTGTCTTATTTCAAGTGTTTGCACTAGAAACTAAACCAAAAATACTTGGTAAGATTTTGTATTTTTGCCAAGCAGGAGCTTTTTTGAGTCAATATTTCCCTGTTATTGAGCAAAACTACTAATTTCACTAGCAGATTTTTTTCCACTTACAAGGGGAACTAGTACTTTTTTAAAATCAATATTAGGGAATGATTGACTTCTTCTATATCTTGTTAGAAAGTTACTTTTAAGTTAGTGTTGTCATTCTAAATTAGACCAAAAATGCTGGGAATTTTAATTTTTTTGCTGCAGTGTGCATGAAAACATGAGATAATTACAGAACATAAAGTGTGGTTTTCACCCACCTAGTTCATCAAAGTGGGTTTCGGTGCCGTCGTCCTCCAGAACCGAACACACCATCCTGGCTTTCAGGAAGGTGGTCCACTTGTTGACGAGGCTGCGCTGCCCTCCGGTGTCATTCTGCAGACAGAAGCTGCAGATGGAAACTCCGACCCGCCGATTAAAGAGTGGATTTACTCAGATACTTACAGGACACACTCTGGCCACCATGGTGTGGATGTTTTTAGTGTTCCCGTCGTTATCCGTTAACCTCTCGCGGAAGAAAAAATACAACTTGGCATCGTTTGGGTCAGTTCCGTCTGGAATGAGCTGGGCATCAATGAAAACTGGTTCTGAAAAAACAGAATTACAGGGACTTCTATTATTTAACACAATAATTAAAGGCGATCTCTTGTTTTGTTTAGTTTTCTCACCACTGAGCCACTTGGAGTTATGCTGATCTGTTCGCACTGCATTTCTCTTGGTCAGGCTCCTGAAGATGGCAGCATCTGTCCCCATAAAGTCGATGTACATGCCTGAGAACAGCTCCTGATCTGCAGCAACGCACAGGCACCAGATTATTCTAAGACGTTAGAATAAAGCAGAAATGGATACACAGAGTAAAACATGCCAATATTTCCTATCATGAAAAGCAATCCAACATTTCTTTTGGCCAAAATAACTTTATTATGCAGTAAAACACCTTATCAGCCTGTAAGTTTGGCCTTTTATGAAGGACAGGAACACAAACCAGTGAAGGAAAAAGGAAATAAAAAAAAAAATCTGGTTAAATCTCAACTTTAACTGGGACCTATGATGCAAAATTCACATTTTTTGTACTTCTATTTAGGTTTTTGCTGCTTCTAAAAACTGTTTTTAGTAGCAATCTTTTCTAAAAACAGTCTGCTTTTTAAAAATCTACACACCAGAAAACTAATAAATTACATGAATAGTACAAACACAGAAGTGCTTCTTAAATTACATTTTCTCAGGTTATTATTACACAGCATGGCAATAAGGAGGTTATTAGAGTGATTCTGATTTAAGATTGTTCCAATCTGCATTCAGCTTCTATGCACCACAAATCTGGAACAAACCTTCAGAAAACTGAACTGAAACTCTGACTTCCTTTAAATAAAAACCTACGTAACTAGAGCTGATTTTGAGCCATAAATTAAATATTAATCACAATATCTGATGTGTATTGATGGCACTTGGCTAAATGTAATGTTTATTGATTTTCTCAATTGTTGACTACGTGGTGTCTTCTGTAACTTTGTATTTTTGTGTTTTTATGACGTAAAGTACTTTGAAATGCCTTGTTGCTGAAATGTGCTATACCAATAAACTTGATTGATTGATTGATTCAGCTAGAGTTACAATGGCAATGATCAAAGCATATTTAGGTCATGAAATGGTCCAGTCAAAGCCCAGATTCAAACACAATTGAGAATTTGTTGCTGTTAAGACACTCTATTCAAGTTATTTCTCAAATATGAATAGGTAAAAATCTCTTAAAGTATATATATAAAAAAGTTTTAGAGTGTATTAACTCAGAGGACTTTAATAAAAATGCACATCCATCATGTAAAATCTCAAAACACAAGAAAGTTTGAAATTATAGCATGAGAAAAAAAGCTTAGTTTGGATATTTTGCAAGGCAATGATTAAACCTCACACACAAGCTGGGTTTGCTAAAAAATTTTTGCTGCCGATGGCATGTAGACGGTCACAGAGGGTCTGAAACCTGCTGATTAACAAATTAAAACGTGATTTAATTAAAACCAGAAGCTTGGTTATATCCTCTGCCTTCCTTCGCCCTGCAGGTTATTCCACTCTGGATCACCGTTTCGTGTGAGGCTCCTCTGCTGGCCCAAAAGCTGCTGGCACGGCAACGCTCAGGTGTCGGAAAGCCGAGCCAGGGTGCAAAGTGTCGCCTAAAACGCAACCCAATACCCCTCGACCAATCAGATCAAAGGACTCGATGAGTTCAACTTGAAGAAGACATCAACTCCAAAGACTGTAGGTGTTTGGTTGGAACTTTAAGTTGTAAAAATATAAATGCAGAACTAGAATCACTTGTTTACACACATTTTGGAGGAAAATGTGGTCATTTGTGTAAGAAGAATTTGATAAATAAGGAAATTATTTAAAAAACCTAACTTTAAACCTCAATTACTCATTAAAAGTTTGCAGAAACATTTACAAATTGGACAAATCGGTCAACCAAAATCACATAATTTAACACAAACAGACAGCAGATTGTTTTTAAGTCATTACATCTGCAGAGGAAGCTTTTAATTTTTCTCTTTGCTTTCAAACTTCTGTTACAATTTTGAATATTAAAACTAAACTTATGTTTGGTTTTGTGTTTGGTGCTGGCCTGAACGAATTAAATAAATGTGAAGTTTATATAAGGTTGAAACCACATATTTATGTACATCTTGTGTCACTACTCAACATTTTATCAGACTGAACTGACTTTTCCTGTTTTGGCCTGTTTTTTTCCCCTAATTTTCTAATTCAGAGAACTTTTTTGATACCTCAAACTAGTATTAATATGTATTTTAACACTTTGTGGATGTATTACAAGTAAACACCTGAAATGCACAGCTTTACTGTGTGACACCGAGGGAATAAAGTCTAAAAATAAATCAGCAAATATTTCAAGAAGAGAAGTGTGGGCTTTCTGAAATCTCACTGGTTGCAATATTCGGATGTCTGAAGGTGCCAAAGACAACAAATATAAACAACATGGGCATATTTTATGATCCAGACATGAAAATGTGCAGAGCGAAAACAAAAAACTATCAAAAAGCTTATCAAAAGTTATCAAAAACAGATTAAATTACTTTCTAGCTACATCTTGTGGTCTGATTAAACAATATTTTATGTTTTATGTCAAAATGACCTCTATTTATTTTTTTTTCCAAATGACAAAGTTTGAGAAATCCTTCTTAATGTGAAGCATGGGGGTGGCAGCATTATGCTGTGGAGGTGTTTTGCTGCAGAAGACATCATGAGGACAGAAAACTGATTGGAAATATTTAAGCAATATCTCAAGACAGGAAGTGAATATAAAAATTTTGAAGAAATCGAGAACAATGTAACCAATTAATGAGATAATGCTGAATAATTTACTTCAGTTTAGACTTATAATTAACATTTTATTTATTTAGGAGTCTAATTCAGAACAAACGAGGCAGACTTCTGAGTAGCTGCTGTTTTGAAAAACATTTTAATGTTTTTCTGACACCAGCATTTCTGCTGTCTGTCCCATCTGGCTGAAAAGCAACACAAGCAAATTCCTGACAAGCCGTTAACAGCCTGCAGGCGAAACTGATCACTATTTGTATTGACGTTAATGGAAGATAATGAAATGAGGATGAAGGAAAGCACCTACTGATCATGACAGAGACGGTGTTGACTTGAGGATTGAAGGAGCACCTCCCTTTTCCTGACTCCATCTCCGAGTCGACATAAAACACTTGTTCCTTTTGCAAAGAAACAAAAAAAGACAGAAAGTATGACAGGATTTTTCTGCAATGGCTTCCTTCGTTTACAGTCAGAAAGAAGCCAGATTTTCCTTCCATTTGGTTTAAATAACTAACAGAGACCCAGACCTTGGTCAGTTTACCTAAACCGGCCCATCACTTTTCCACTTTTGTGCAGACAAGGAATTTCCCTGCTGATGTGTTGGACAGCCATCTTTCCAACTCAGGCGGATTTGCTGCCAAACTGCAACACCCTGCTAGAGGAAGAGGCTCGACAGGCAGCAACCGGGTGAATGATAGCACTTCCTGTCCCATCCATTAGGATGCGGCTCGCTGGATGACATCAGTTAGGAAGTATTAATCCAGGAAAATGTGTGTGTTTGCCAAAGGTTTATGGAGGTGGACGAAGTGGAGCTGCCAGATTCCTGGAATGGAGATTAAAAACGACTCCTGCTAAATGTTTTAGTTTTCTATCAGGACTTGACCTGGATGTTTGATTGTTGTAAGATTTTAGAGGTAAAATAATAAATTCTACCATCGATTTCATGTGAATTTATAATATGACACCTTATAAAGACAAAGAGTCATATTTAACACCTTGAACTGACCATTTGGTGCAAAGTTTTCTCTCCTAGTTGTTGTTGGCTTGAAGAAAAAGGTAAATACAAGGAACACAAGCTGTGCAACCAATGTTCTCTATAGTCTCCAACTTCTTTAATGCAAACAGATGTGATGTTGTTATATCTGTAAAATACTATTAAGCATGTTGTCATTTGAGGTTATGTTTGAAGCTTCGTAAGGAGGATTAGAGAGATTTGTGGTGTTATGACTAGAGGTTAAGACTAGAGGCGGATTGATCCAAAAGTCGGTGTCAGTAGTGGATTGATTTAGTTTCAGAGTCCTTCTTAAAAGTTTGGTTTTATTTTTGTATAAGTTTTCAATGACCATAAAAAAGATATTGCTTTGATTTGCTCTCAAATGTTAATTTTTGAACTCAATTTGGAAAACTGTACACATTTGTTTTTTTCCTCTATTGCTTTATCAAGTCAGTAAACTGTTACAGTATTTTGTCGACACCCATAAACTTTATCTTACTTCATTCAGTTGTTGGAAACAATGTTATGTAGATCAAATATGACTGAAAAGATCATTTGTTTCTTTAAAAACTGCTGCTCTTTCTGTAACTCCACCTTCAGGAAGTCAACAGGTATATTTTTGATGAAGGAATAACATAACATGAGGTAAAGTTAAAAAAAAGAAATCTATTTTACATAATACTGCCCATTTAAAAGACATTGTTTCCTGGTTTTCCCATTTGTGGCTAAAATTGACTTAAACGTTCTCAAATTAGCTTGAAAAAACAATCTTTTAATTACATTTATAATTATGAATTTTTTGGGGAGACAGTAAAAGTGTAAAGTTTTGTAAAAGGTGATTATTTGCCAATACATGTAGAGCTTCATTTTAGTCTTTCTCTGTTCTTAAGAACTAAAAATATCAGCCCCACTTCAATGAAAAGCATTGAGACAAATGGTGTCACATTTCTCAGTTTTAAGTTATTATATTGTCAAGCTTTTCAAAGTGGAACATTCGGCGTCATAAAAGACAAAGCGAGATGAATAAAAAGGATTTTATGTCATTGTTTAATGCAAGATAGAAGATACTGTATATTGGAATTACAGTAATAAACATGTTGAGTTCAGACGCCGGGGTTAAAGAAACACTATGTAATTAGATTTAGAATGAATTAATCTCAACTAAAAAAACTTTATTTATTTGTCAAGCTGTCAAACAACTTGTCATCTCCATTATATTGAATTTCAAACACCACAACAAGCTGGGACTTGCAGTATTTCCATGAAACACGAAATGTTCGGTAGATAAGTCATTAAAATACTGCGCCATGATCCTCCAGCTACTTCCTGTCTTCTTCTTCTTCGTGGCTTGAGTCAGAGGCGACATCCGGTTGTTGATCATGTGACTCGTGTGACGCACAAAAAGTGTTTCTACTGCAGTTTTGCGGAATAAACAAATGTTTGATTCAGCCAAAAAACTACAACTGGAGATTGTAGACAGAGAAAAGGAGGAGTACATTTCTGCCAAAAAATAAATAAAAAAAATGCTAAAAAAAACCCTTTAAATTTTGTGATTAATCCGAGACATTTTCTAGAAAAATTGTGAAAATTACTGAGTTTCAAAGGTCAATATTTTTGAAAAAAATAATTCTGACAATCTCAGCATTTCTTAATTATTTGGCAGAAATTTACTATTTTTTTCTATCTGCAGTGGCGCTATGCCACCGAGCACAAAACCTTTCAGCGAGTTTTTTCCTAACTGGCGCGTTTCCATGAAGCGATTTATTTTCAAAATGTCAAGTTGCACAATTACACGGCCATTAGAAACAGAGTGAGTACGTTTCTGCTGGAGGGCTTCCCCGTCTTTCTGCTGGTCGGATATGAGTGACGAGAAAAGCGCAGACCTCCAGTTTCTTCTTCTACTCTCTTATCTCACGCAGCATCAAACTGACAACATGAAAACTTGGCACATATGCAGTTATGGAATCTAATACCTTGCTAAAAACATACGGCAATGCTTAACTTTACTAATGCTGTGATGTGATTATAGCAATTTGAAATGAACTAGTTGTCAAACAATTCCTACAGCTCCAGATGTAGTTATTCCACAGCCAAAAGTCTGGAAGCGAATTCTTAACAGCCAGAGCTTTTTACTCTCTCAGCTGCGGTTGACTAGTTTATTTCCATAATGAAGAGAATCCATCATTTTGGACCCACCTCTGGTCTTCGGCCTCTGTTGATGTACACACAGACGGGGCTGTAGGCTCCACTGCCACACATAAACAGATGAGTTCTGTTGTAAGGCTGCACCACACGGACAAAATTCCCACAGCCGTGCTGGAAAGTGAAACGAAAAACAAGAGAAGTCCAACAAGAAAGCATTTCTTACAACTTTCCAAGATGGAAAAAATGAATTTATTATGATTCTCTTAAACACCTTCCAAAATACGAGGAACTAAATTAAATGTTTTTTTTCCTGTCATAAATCAAATTCTGGATTTAAATGTCGCTGTTAAATTGCTGCTTTACCCTTGTGGCAAAACTTGGGACGAATGAAATAGAGTGGAAAATAAAAGGTTCCTACACATTTTTTCCAAAATACTTTTCTATAATTCTGGTTCTTTTAAACAGATTTTTTAAATTGTTGAAATGAAAGTTCAGCAAATTAAAAACAAAAAGGAACAAAAGATTACAAATAGATGGATGAATGTAATGACTGATAAGCTTATTTTTGTATTTCTAGTGTCTGAATAAAGGGGAATATTCTGCAATATTTTGAACAGATGTTAAATACAAAAGTTTCTGCTGTGACAAAGTAAAACAAAAAACACTTTTTACTGTTTCCTCTCCCGGTGCTCGTCTATAAAAACAACTTTTTGGACAGTCTGAAGGAATATTCTTTCTTAAATGCAGTTTTTTCTGCTATTTTGAAACAAAAAGGTACCTGTCTACATGATCTCAGGGGTTTATTTCAAAGACATTTCAGGATATTTGCTGCAGATCTCGGTTTTTGCCAAATATTCGGGTTACTCTGAATGGGGCCTTGTTTTAATTTTGGCAAGATGGATTTTAACATAATGTAATGTTGCTATTACTAAAGTTCCCACTGGGTTTTTTTTAACTGAAATGAATTTCATCATCAGAGTTTCTCTAAGGACTTTTATTTGCATCATCACACATGACAGTAAAGCACAAAAGCATCACTGACAGCCATCTCTGACCAGATATTCTGTCTCTTTCTTGAATGTTTTTCCAGATATAAACACAAGATGAACGACATTTCCACTGCGCATTTATTGCTCCTGAATAATATTCCGTATGAGGCAGTATTTCAACCTTATCTCAGTTATGATTTGCTCATGATAACATAAACCCAGCTGTGCTCACTGGTGCGGTATTGAGGCCAGTGGAAAAAGAGGATCAACGATTCTGCCTGATGTCAGGGTGTAAGGTTTAAAAAGTGACCTATTATGCTTCTTTGAACAGGTTAAGGTAGGCCTATGGTCTATACAAAACATGTTTGTTACATTTTTTGCACAACATTATTGCTAGATAATCAGATTTTATCCTTGAAAAGCAGAAGTAGAGCCTCCTGCACAACCTACAAGAATGCAGCAAGTGCTTTCTGGATGGCAAGTCAACAACAAAACATTTGTCTTTTCCAGCAGCCATTGTACAGCGCACACAGCGGTAAAACCAGCTGACCAAATGCGCTGGCGCTCAGCTTGGGTTGCTAGGTAACTGTCTGGGGTTGCTAGGTGACGGGCAGTGCCTGCTGATTTGTGACGCTACATTCTAGAAGTTTCTGAAAAGGCTCATTTTCCAGACTCCGTAAAACATTAACTTATTTTCAAAAACTATCTGGTTGCTTGGGCCGTTTTTGGAAGCAGTAGAACCCAAATGGAAGAACAAAAAACAGAAAGGATGGTGTCATATCCTTCCTTAAGGCTTCTATGAAAAGAAGTTTCAGAGAAAGCTGAAGAGTTTTAAAGCTGCTCACCATTAGCTGGTGCTGTGCACTTCAGATCAGCTGGCTGAAAGAGGGCTACTACACTTCTCTATGGTTACAAAATGGATAAATTCAAAAGTGAGACCATCCTTACCAGCCAATCATAGTCTCACACTTTTTGGTTGAAATAACTTCAACAGAACATGTCTTGCATCCATATACCAGAGGAAAGTTTCCTCTGCAGACATTTACAGAGTTTCTTTCATATTTAAACTGTTTATCAAAATAAGTCGGAAAAACGCACATTCATAGTGTATCCCATGACTGCATGTCATGTTTTTTTTGTTTTAAAATGTGTATTATGGAATATTTAGTGAATAATATCATAGCATGCCTCCCTAAGCTTAGATAAAGCTACATGAAAACCACTGCCAGGTTGTTGCCTCTTAACCAAACTCAGTAGCAGTGGGAGCGATCAACTTTGTTGGTAATTGAGCGTAAGCTTGCAGAAAACGTGTGGAGAAAGAGAGCGGAGCAAAGTGGGGGAGGACAAGAACACGAATCCAGGGAGTCGTCAGGAACTTGGACATGACTGCAGCATTGGCAGCTGCTGCAGATCTTGGTCAGCGCGCAGAAATCCACCGAGAGCCATTAGTGAGCTGCAACTGAATGTTTCACCGACTCACGCCCATTTCCGTTATCCATCCTCATTTCTGTCTGTCCGTCCTGCTTTTCCCTTCGCGTTCATCCCTCGTTCATCTCCACAGAACCACATGAAGCCTGCGGTCGTGTCTGATCAGAAGTATAGAGCCGCGTTTATGCATGGAGCCTTATCAAGTTTTACTTTCGTCTCGTGTTTCCCTCATGACCCCGAGTGCCTTCACTCTGAGTTCAATGCGATCACATCGGGTTTTGTTTGAGGTTTTCTGAGAAAGCAGCAAATTTATAAAAACGGTGGAACTGTTTTTGATTTTTCCTCTGCTGCAAGCAATCTCACAACATAAAAGTCTTGGATAGAAATGGAAAAAAGCCATCAAAACCAACCTGACCATGCGTGAAAACATAAATGTGTCTTTGTTGAATCATGAATTTACTGTGTTTTATGAAAACTGAGTTCAACTGTACAAAGCATGCTCAGGAATTATTACTATTGGAACTATAGAATCAAGAAATCTACATTAAATAGTGTAAAATATCGTGAAAAGCAAAACTTTACGATCCGAAAGATCAGATGAGAAACAAAACCAAGAAACTTTCAGAAAACCTTACAAAAAAAAGTCTGTTAAATTTTTATCTCCAAAGTCCTCCTACAAAACCCAATGACAAGACTGTTTTTTTATATTTTTTGCTCTTGTCTGGGTTTAGCAGGATTAAACATCCTGTTCATCCTTGAAAAACCAAAACAATTTTGCAAAGAAGAGCAGGATAAAATTCCTCCACAGTAAAATCTGGAAGTAAAGGAGAAAAGTGGCTTCAGGCGTTAATTAGTTTTCCCCTAATTAGTTGGTCAGGTTGGTTTAGATTGCATTTTTTCCCTTAATAAGTGAAATCATCATTTAAAAACAGATTTCTTTTGTGTTTATGCAAGTTACTTTTGTCTTATTTTTGATATCTGAAAGATAAGAAACCTTTTTCCGCAGCACTATAGAGATAGGAAGTGGGATTTAAGTTGAACAAACAACAAAAAGACTCTTTGAGGCAGTCGACCGTGGGTGGGAGAAAATGAAACAGTAAAGAAGCTAAAAAACAGCAACAGTAACAGGAAAAGTGATCAAAGAAGGCAGGAATTATAGTCAAACTGAAAATGCAACTAGTAGAAAGTGGTAATAAATTAAACGGACAGAGGAAACGGGGGCTCTGGGTGGGGATGGCTCACCCGAATATTTGAGAGAGCGAGTCAGCAGCACACATGCGATTACTCACAAACGACTCACTTACTGGAAGCTGCTCTCCCTCTATTTTTGAAACAGCAAATGACAAACTGGCTGTGCAAGTTAAGCTTCCGTTTGCTTCATTAAATTGGTTTAAAATGTGTGTTTCTTTTAGCTAAACCGTTGTTTCTGTTCTCTGCTGCACTCATTTGAGGACAATCCAATTAAAGGAGAACAGATGCAGAGGAGAAATCTGTCTTCTGAGGCTCGCCGGATGATTTCGTTACAAATCTTGTTGCAGCTAACAAGAACCAGGGTGCCTAATGAAATCTCTCCATCAGTCAGCTCTGGTTAATTTACAACCTTTGATATATATTCAGTCCAACAGGCTCCAGTTTACCTCCAACTCGCTCATTAAAAGACGAACCAACTCCAGTCGACATAAATCTGCTGCTGGCTACGAGTGTATTTGGAGTTAGGACAAGCTAACAGATGCTGGGGAAGAATCCCTCAGGGTGGGGAGGCTTTATTTTGGGAGAACAGATTTGGGAACAGGTGACAAAAGCTTTGATTTTGATCTTGGCTTTCCAATCGGTGCTGGAAAAATAAAGTTAATATTCTAGTGACAGCCTCAGTGTTGGCCATTATTTGTGTGGAGGAGGATTAGCGCAACTGAAGGAAAAATAAATAAGACTTTTTTCCCCTCGAAATTTGGACTTTTGTTACTCAGAGTTCTACTTCTCTATGTCAAAATCCAAAAAATACCCAAACATTCTCATAAAAATGTTTGAGTATTGACATAAAGTCAAAATTAAAGTCAGAGTTCTGAATTTAATCTCCAAATTCTGACTTTTTCCACCTCAAAATTCTGAATTTTTATCAAATTTCTCACTTTTTTAAAAAAAAATCAAAATTCTGATGTTTTCCCTTTGAATTTTAAGTCTGTCAACTTATGTCAAAATCCAAATTAACAACCAAACCGTCTCAGAAAAATAGTGGAATTCAGAATTTATTTTAAGATATCACAAATGCTTATCAAGGACACAAAACAAAATGTGTCAGGTTCTTAATAATCCATCTGTATGCAGTTTATATCAAAACCTTCAACCTAACTAACCTTTGATAAAGTGTTAAAAGTGAAAAATGGTTAATCTCAATCTTTCTCTCTGATTTGTTATCACTTCATATTGTCAAACCTAAAAAACGAAACGTTAAACATCAGGTACTTACTGTAGAGTCCTTTCCTGCCATTTGACATTCTTGTATTTTGCTTGTAGATGCAGGCCAAAACAACTGTAGGTGAAAAAAACACAGCAACACATTAGATTGTGAAATAAAAACACAATTGATGGTTTTAAAATGATGCATTTTCATAACTCAGGGTGAGTAATTACAGCTTTCACCTGCAGAGAATGTGTTATCAACGCCGGAAAGAGGTTTAAAGGTCAAGCAAAAATGAATATATCATGCAATTTACTGGAGGAAAAGAAGTGGATGCAGCATGAGGCTCTCAGGGGAAAACCAAATGCTTTCCCATCTGTTTATCCACTTCATGCCTGTCAATTACATGGAAGATAATTCCTTCACTGCATTCACAATTTGCTATAAGAGCACTTTCATAGCTTTTCCAAATAACCCTAAAATTGCACTGATTATGGCAAATATAAGGCAATTTGCATATAACCAACAATTATTATAATCAGCAGCAATTGCAGCAAATAGTTTTCTTTCCTGTTTTTGAATCTTGTTTTTGGGGTAATAAGAAGGAAAGCTATGGACTGCAGAAGAGGAAGCGGTTTTCCTCGCGCCTTAACTCGAACCATCTGCTGACCTTAAGTGTGCCATGGGTGATGTTGTTGAGGTCCATGGAGAGAACATGGTCCTTGCAGCCCACATACATCCTGTCCTGGTCCTCATCCATGTGCAGAATCCTGTAGTCCATGGCCTTGTCAGATATACTGAAGTGTTCAAACGACTGCGATCCCATCAATTCTGCAAGGAACAAAGAAAATGTAAAAAGAAATGTTCAAATAAATCGAGATAAAAGGAGCTTCTGAGGTAAATTCCTAATAAACAGATAAAAAAGAGAGACAACTTAATATTGTGGCTTTCAGGATTTGGCAGCTGTTCTTTAAATACGCTTTAAAACAGGAGAAACTACAGATGCCACTAGATATTGACTTGGCAAACTGCAACTAAAGCACTCGCTCCATCTACAATATAGTCCCAAGAAGTCAGTAGATTTATAAAAGCAAACCTTTTTTGTTCCGTCAAGCTGAAGTAAAACCCTAATCTCTTCTGAATACAAGAAACACATGAAGCAGGGAGCATTCTTGACGCAGACAAGGCTGTAGTCATGACCACTTAAGGTGATTCCTAGACTAGATAAAGTCTACGGTTGGAGATAAAGTCAAGACGAAGCTCAAGCAAGTTCAAAGCCAAGTTGAAACAGCAGCTTTATTATCCCTTAAGCTGCTGCTGAGTGAGGGAAAACTCGAGCCGAAGGGTTTGGGCAAGTTTCAAATGTGAAAGGAAAGCAAAAACTAAAAAAGAGAGTAAATATAGAAGGGACAGATTTCTTGACAGTATTTTATCTCTTGTTCGCGGGGCACGGGAAGGAAATCCAGACCTTCTCCAGATTGTTTTAGGGAATCCAAACATCCAAACTTCTCTACAGACATTAATGCTCCACAAAACGTTGCTGCCATTAGTTTTCTTTTTATTAGCTTCTTTTGTCTGAGGATCTTGTGATGAAACTGACCAGATATGAAACTGTCGTCTCCCATTGGTGAGTAAACTTTAAAATCGATCCATAGTTGACATAATTACTTTGGTAGACAGTGCGCTGCTGTCATGAGGGTCGTTTGAATGAATGAATGAAATGGAAAAATGGAAAACTCCAAAATATTCAGAGAGTTTCAGTGAAATTACCATGAGATTTGACCATTTTTGTGATTTCTTCCATAAATAATGTACATAAATTATTACAAAAACATGAACATGGTTTCAGTAAATGGAAAGAATATTGGTTTGTTTATAAAACGGAAGTTGGAATAGAGGAAATGGGTACAAATTGGAGTCATCAATTGGCACAGAATTGTTTTAAAAGATATTTTCTTTGACAAAAGCTCAGTTGCACACAAAAAAGGTCCAGACGGATGAAGTTCATCAGGAAGTCTGAATGACTTTAGCTTCGCTGATTGAATTAAAGGGAAGTGGTGATTACGTGGTTTGTTAAAGGTTTGTCACTCGTTGAATGGTTCACACACCCACCATAAACGGTCTCAGTTATTTTCAGCCTGTTTGCTCCAGAGATAGAAAATTCCTAACCATCCCATCAAAGGCCTTCACTATTGAAGCCAAACTCATGCATATTTATCACTTTTTCAATCTGCTCTGAGAGCGAAGGCTGGGGGCGGCAATGTAGATCTACTCCCTCTGTTTCCTCTCCTGTATTGACCCTTTCTAAGCGCTCTTTGTATTCCCTCCTCTAATCAACAAAACAGGTTGGTTGTGCTTTGCCACAATCCCTTAAGCTAAAGTCACATTTTCCTGATTGTGTGGCATATGCTTTTGAGGTTTCGGTCTTTTATCTTTTGGTAAAGTGGCTTTTTTCACTCCCATCAGGGGCTGTCGGTTGGCGTAGCCGCAACGTCGGGCTTGAAGTGTTTAACTTTACATAAAGGCAAGTTAACCTCTTCAGGAACAAGAACGTTTCCCACGGCTCTTCACTCCCCACTTCAGCTGTGTTTTAGGTAAATTGCCTCATCTTGAGCGCAAAGGCAGTCTAACAGAAAAGAATAGTCAGAAATTGAACTTTCATTCTTAACGAGTCAACAAAAGGAAAATATACTAAAAAAAAGCAGCTGTTATATGTATACAACTCTGGAAAAAATTAAGAGACCACTTAAAATGATCTCTGTTTGTTTGATTTGACTTTTTATAAGTACATCTTCGAAAAAAATTAACGTCGTTTTGCTTTTTTTATTCTATGAACTTGTGACAACATGTCTCTTATCTGCAGAAAATGAGAAATCAAAATATTGAAAAAGATGCGTTGCTTTCAAACCTCAAATAATGCAAAGAAAAGTTCCTATTCATTTGGAAACAACAATACTAATGTTTTAACTCAAGAAGAGTTCAGTGGAATAACCAGGAGGTTTTCAAGGTAGTGGTCTCTTAGTTTCTTCCAGAGCTGTAAATGTTCATAAATAAACTCCTGGCCACATCCCCCAACTCAGAGTTTACACTCACGCATGAAAATGACTGCAAACACATGCGTAGTTATGCAACTGTACATATTTGAAAAGCATAAGTGGGGCCTCCTGCACAACCAACATGATTGCATCAAGTGGTTTCTGAAAGGTAAGTCTTTTCTAGCAGCCATTGTACAGTGCATACAGTGATAAAACCAGCTGACCTAACGTGCTGGAGCTCAGGTTGGGTTGCTAGGTAACGGGCTGGGGGTATCAGGCTGGGGTTGCTGTTTTCCTGCTGGCTTGTACATCTCAAAGTTTGGTAAAAAAAAAAAAGAAAAAAGAAAAAAGAAAGAGATAACTGAATTTTGCAGCTCTTAGGGGTAACCATTGTATTTCTTTTGTTTTAAATTGAGATTTTGTTTTTCAGTTTGTGTCAACAGGCTACCTTTTTTATTGATTATCATATCAGAATGTCATGCTGGCCACGTTTTAATCAACATTTACTTAAGAGTTCAAGAACTCTTTAAAAACAAAGCAAAAAACTGGCAAGAAAGTTTCATGCAGTTCAGTTTAGTTTATTTAAAGCAGAGACAATGTGTGAAAATATCGATAAAAGATGCTTTGCACCATGTTTAGCATAATATGGCTTCCATCTGTAGTCCCTGAGCAGGAAATTAACTTCTAGGTTATCGTTTTCCCCACCGAAAACAATGTTAAGCAATAACTCGAGCCAGGCAAAGAGCATTTCATGTAAAACAGACAGAACCGCTCCAGAACATTCCACCAGGGAAACAACTTGTTCTTGCAGGGGTGTGGTGACTTCTCAACATTATGGTGAAGTCTCTTTTGTTTTCTCATTGAGGGGGGAAATCGGAGACTTTGTGCTCTCTTGTGAGAGTGGAAGGCCGGTTAAGCGTGACGCTGGGATGAGATGCAGCAGGGGTGTGTCCGCTCAAAAAGAGCCAAACGGAAACCCTGCAGAGTCTGCATACCGTTGGATCTGGTATCTCTCTGCCTACAGCCTCGTGCAAACACACGAGTCACTCCTACTGCTGCAGCATTGCACTCCTGCACCGAAAGTTCAGCTTGCCAGATGGAGCACCTGCTCTGACGGAGAGACAGGGGGCCGCTGTAAACAACCAAGACTTTCCAGAGTCGCACAGTACACCCAATCCGCGTGTTTACAGAATATCTGCCAGCTCATAACCTCGGTCTGAGTCTGACTAATCTGGCCAGGTGTTGGGGTCCAATTGCACCCCAAGACCTCGTTGTAGCAGTTTTATTTATTAGATTTCCTGAATGCTGCGTTTAAAAAAGCTGTAGAGTTTTTATTTATACTGCGTGTTTGGGGATAAAAGGAATTTTCAGGAGTGCATGACGCTCGTTAGTTTGGTTTATTTGCATTCCTCAGGGTTGAGGTCACTCCCTAGAGGAAAGACTGTCAAAAGTGAGAGATCATTAACAAGGCATTGCTGTAAATTGTCTTGTTTTGTTAGGTGTGGATTATCAGAGGACAGTGACAATAAAATTACACTCTTGAGCTAATTTCTTGTTTAAAAAAAAAAGTCAAATCGATGAAAATGGAGTGAGAAAAAAGGAAAAGAAGGGGAAAAAGAAAGGCTGAAGGTTGACAGCTGGTGGTTTTGTATTATGCATGCTGGCAGGTGGGCCTTGTACCTCCCTACAGACCTCACAGCAGTCTCCTGTGTCTTGCCTTTGATTATGAGCTTTGACCCATAATATCCTATTGGCTCCATGGCAGACCGGCTGTGATGCAATCCGATCGGATCAGCATGGTGGACAGTGCAGTTAGCAGAAAAGGGCAAGTTGGTGACGGGAGAATTGAGAGTTCAGCTGAGTTGAAGCTCCACAAAAGCCTTTTGTTTCACCAAGATACTGCAGAGGTCATCCAATTTTAAACAACAGATTGCTGTTTCAGCTGCAGATGAGGTCATATCAGAATTAAATTTAAATCACTTGTTGGTAGGCACCATCAGATCAGAAGGGCTTAAAGGGACAGTCAACTGTTGAATCTACTGTTTAATTGCCTAAATTATCAGAGAGCTGCAATTTTAAGCCACCCTTGGCAAGTTGTCTTAGCCAGAGACACTCACAAGTCATTTTGCAAAGTCAAGACTCAAGAAGAAGTCCAAGTCGAGTCTCAGATTTTAAACTTGACTTGGCGTTTTCTCTCAAAGAACGGAGAGAAAAGTCCAAGCTAACTCTCGTCTTTGAGGAACACATCCAAATCTCAAATTTTAAAATGCAAGTTCAAGTCAAAGTTCAAGTCTTTTAGGGGCAAGTCCAAGCAAAGCCTTGATTATTTCCAGATAAGTCTGAGTCAAGTTTAAAATCTGAGACAAGTCTACATCAGGTCTTTATAACCCAAGTTTTAAAGACTTGACTTTAATGTTGAAGTCATTCACTCCAAGTCAAACCCAATTTCTTTCGGGGAAAAACTCCAGATCGATTTTCAAATCTGAGAGACAAGTCCAAGTTAACTCTCAAGTCTTTGAAGAATACATCCAAATTACAAGTTTTAAATGGCAAGTCCTAGTCAAACCTAATTTCTTTCAGGAAAAACTCTAAATCAAGTTTTAAGTCTAAGTAAAGTCTAAGTCAGGTCTTGAGTCTTTCAGAGATGCATCAAAGTCAAGAGTCAAAAACCAAGTCAAGTTTCAGTTCTCTGTGACCTGATGTGGGGTGAAAAGTCCAAAATAAGTCAAAACATCTCACTCAAATGACTAAAATGAAAATGTTCTCATCAAATGCATGAAGTAAGAACATCATAAACAACTCCATCCTTTTGTAAACTGTGAAGAAAACATTCTCTGGGTGGAAGGGTGAACTGGCCAACAGAGGCAACAAGCTTGGGATCCCACAGACTTAAAAAGGAGCATTCTTTTCTTTTTGTTACAAGACTGTGGTGAAAAATCATGGGATGCAAAACCAAAACATGTGGCTCTAACAAGGAGGGAACCTGTCATTATGTGCCTGTTTGTATGGCAACAATTAAGTGCAGAAGAGACTTCAGGGCTCACTTCTCGGCTTTTTCTCTTCGTGATTATACATGATATCCAAGTGAGGAAATGCAACAGCCACAAAGAGGCTCCTTTCAGTGTGTGCTGTCAGGCTTGGCTCCAAAAACTGCTTGCATGATCAAATAACAGAGTTCGACAGAAGTAAACAAGGCTGCCATGGTTCTGGTTTGGGATCCCCAAACAAACAGTGGTTTGTTGTAATGTAGAATTGTAAAATATTAGAGATTCACAGCGGCTGGAAAATATGTGGGATCTTCATGGGTGATGCAAATGTGGGTCTGGAAAGTTTGGCAGCCAGGCCCAAATGAGTGAGTTGGTGTCACTTCAGCATTGAAGGAATCTTTTGGTTTGCAACAAGAAGGGATGTAATTATTAGTGTAAAACTGGATGTTTCAGTGTTTTTCTTCATGAAAAGGGAACAGCTTTAGTTTGAGATCCTTCCTCTCCACAACATTCAAGTACACAAGTATTTTTAAATTGATTAGATCATCAAAATGGATTAAGTTGTACGGATAGTATAAAGTTTTGAAGCTAACTTTTCAAACCTCTGGTTAATGCCTATTTCAAGATGTGGAAACACATCAATTCCCACAAAAGTCACGTTTTGGGAAAATAATCAACAGCTGGATGTTTTACTACTGGCAAAACGGACAAGATGACAGTAAGAATTCATAATGAAAAGGCAGCTATAGTGTCGGCTTCTTTGGATAGTTAAAAACAGTAAAGGATCCCTATGCAGACCACTTTGAGTGTCCTTAGTAAATTTGGTCTTCATCAGCTGCCTTTCCGCCTCAAAGGCCTGCATGCATACATTAACTCTAAGCTAATTAGGCTTGCTCTTCATATACTTGAAGTGGTACCTGTTATGTGGTTGTTAGGGGCAGCTGGTGGGAGAATCCCCTTTCACCAAATGGTAAAGGAGCTTTACCGCCCCACTGCAATCCCTCTCTCCACACAAGACAATGAGAGCTTCAGACGTGGTTCCAAATACTGTTGCTCTTTGTCTGACCTGCTGGTTTAAGAGCTCTTCAGTTCACTTCTGGATGGCTGCACTTATGCAAAAGAAGTGCAGACCACTACACCTACTGAGCCAATAAAAGTCTGTGTCCAGGCAACTGGCGGGCAGCTTGTTACGATGAAAAATGAGCGCAGCCAGAACCTTTGGCCATCGTCTCTTGTTTGAGACTTGCCCTGGCGGTTCACTGTAATAACTGCTGCAGTATTTATGCAGCAAAGGGAAAGCTAAGGGTGTCGACCACCCAAGTTGTGTGGCATTGGCTGACAGAGTCGTCCGATTGTCTGTCCAACAGGCATGTTGTACATTCTCAGCACTTAAAATTCAGCCAGCGTGCATAAATGTGCAGTAATGTCAGAAGCCAGAGCTCACTCAGACGGCGTAAGCTTATTATCAACTGTCTCTATCGATTCCATGGCTGTTGTCTGACAATTATTTATATGCAGACATTTATAATGGGAATCATGTGTCTGGAGCAAATGCTTTAGTTCTGACATCCATGTTTCCAAAGCAGACGCTATATCCACGTATGAGAATGAAGAGCATTGTGCAGAATGATGTTGTCTGGCGCTAACGTCAACGGCAGGTTTCCCTGCTAGCCAAAACTGTTAAGGATACGGCTAATATTCCCCAGCAAGCTTTGAAACTAGAGATGACCATCAGCCCAAGATGCTGCCCCAGCAGCTAGTTTGCATTCCTGATGCCCCAATTAGCACCTGACTTTGCCTTTCCATGCCGCTGGCAGTCAGGCGAACTTGCACTGTCAACCACTGGGCCTTTTAGCCGGTGACCTCTCCCCTACACACACCAGCTTCTGGTTTCTCCACTCAGCCAGCAGACGGTAAATCTCTGGGATTTTACTGTCATGGAGGCTCTGGTGGAGACTGTCACAGCCAGGGAAGACTTTCAGGAGACACGGGTCAGAGGATTTTCACTGCTGATGAATTTATTACCCACAGAGGAAAGGAAATGCTTAACCAGGTGGAACTTTCTTCCTCCAGTATTTGATCAAGCGAAATTGTTTGAATGTTCTAATTTATATGGCAAGATCTTGTAGCCTGACTCAGTTTAAGCTTAAAACTTACAATTCTTCTTACAATTTCAGTATCTTAGAAATAATACAAGCTTTAAAATATTCACAAAATTTTAAAAAACTGCAGACAGACCACAGGTCACGGCATTGACCCTTTGCAACTACGTCACTGACGTACTGCCACACAACAGACTGAACGTTGCGTCACACCATTGTGTCAAAACCGTTGAAAAGTTGACCTTTGCTGAGCGCAACCCCCCCCCCATGTCGAATCAATCCTTTTCAGAAATCCCACAGTCGTCCAGAAGGTGTCAAAGTCTCTACTAAAACCGAACAGAGACAGAGACAGATTTGTGGTTGCAGATTGTTATTAACATTCATGCTGCATAACTTAATCAGATATGAAGACATTCTACGACTGGAGCATATGCCAACAAACTGGTCATGCTCCATTTCACTTCAAGGTTTTTGATTCAAGTGTGTCAGCTTGGCAAGACCAAACATTCCTCGTATTCACAGAGCGTCACTGATTTTACTTTACAGGCTTCATTAAGCTCAAAAACAGAGGGCGAAAAAGCTACTGTGCAGACTTTATGTAAACCAAAGGCAGTAAGGTGAACTGTTAGTGTTTACCTTTGATTTTTGAGAAAGTAGTGCTTTGCATATTGTCTGTTTATTAACAATCATTTTAGATGGATGACCATAAGAGAGAAGAAGTCAAACATCTCGGATGAAAAGCTAACAAACAATTAATTTTAGTGGAGAGTTTAGTTGTAGAAAAACAGACATTTTAAATGACTGAGTGGAGAGTTTTCCATCTAATTGTAATCAGATTGGGGATTCTGTCCCATCAGACACTTTTTGTCAAATTTACCAACTTTCATGCATTCCTACATGAAGGAAAGACAGAAGCCAGACTCGACTCTGCCGACTGTGTATGAATTATGAAGGATAACCGGCGGTAGTAATGAGTCATGATAGGAAACCGGTGTATCCGCTCCCACGTTGAGTTGATCTCCATGCCAACACGTTTCAAAGCCATGTGGTTCACGCCGGACCGAATGAGCGCTCGTTAAACCACGAAGCTCGTTTTAATCAATCACTCCAAAACGCTCGGCATGCTAACATCAACATCAACCACAGAAACGTCAGAACAGACCTGCTCACAACTGATTTTACTGTGTATGTTTCCTGGTTCAATTCCTATTGAATTTGAGAGTTTGCCAGAATGAGACCGTTGATGAGGTTAAATGATGCTGATCGTAAACAGACCAATGAACCATCTGTCAATGTGAGGGACGGATGAGAGGCGGTTTCAGACCCGGCAACGCTCCTGGCAACGGCTGATTCAACTTCATATACAGTAGCAGAACAAATAAACATCAAATGAAACGTTTTCTCTGGCAGTTTCATTTCCTCCACTGAGCTCAATTTACAGTTTGACATATGGGAATAATCTGTATTGTTGCTTGCATGTGTTGTGAATTATTATGAATGTACATAAAACAACTTGATAGCTGCACCAGGAAGATGTTTTAAACCAACTTTAGCTTCTTTCAACTTTTGAAAACTTAGTGGAAACCTTTCAAAATGGTTCACAGGGAATTTTGAGGTTTGTATTTTAATTTTGCCTTTTTGTCCTTGATTTTTAGGCACATTGAGAATTGTTTGGCTAAAATGTGGCAAGTGGAAAAGTGGAGGAGAAAGTGGGAAATATCAAAGACTTCTTAGGAAATATGAAACAATAACACATTTTGCTGCAGCATGAGTTGCCCCAGTAACCACACACAACCAAAACCATAAATAAAATGGATTACAAAGTCTTTGCCCTTCAAAAACTTTAAACATCAGAATGGAAATTATAAAGCTCTTTTCAATCTGTAATGAGATTTAATCGATTGTTTATTACAACAGGCTTAGTAGAAACTTGATTAAATCTGCCAAACTGGGTTATAAATGGCATTTTTTTTCATAAATGTAACTAAAAAAGGTAATATGTTGTATTTTTGTGGCAAGAAATACTGGTTTTATTGTCAAAAAGTTGAATATAAATCTCTTTTTATTTTTCTACCCTGCAAAAAACACATTTGGACTTCAGATATTTACTATTAATGGCACCAGAATATAATATTTGAGAAAATCTACATAAATACCAATGAATTGAGTGTTTCCTGAATCCTAATGAAGTTAGGATAGCTTGCAGAATCACTTGCAATGTAATTACAAAAGGCAGACTGTACTCTGAAAGTTGTTGGATTTATTTCCAAAAACTGCAATTATATTTCTCTTTAAGATGTCCACATTCTTATTATACGCTCATTATGCCTCAGAAATGCCATCAAACTGTCATAAAACACACCAGAATAGATGCTGAGAAAGAAGTGACATTTAAAGAGAGGGGGTAATTATGTTTTATCACACTGGGCATCCCTTAAATAGGTTTGCCTCTCGGCTGGATCTGTGTTTATTATCCGAGGCCCGGCAGAGAAAGGCACCACTTTACGGTTTATTATTTGGGGTAGCTGTGTTTTGCGCTGTTTATTATGCAGTTTTAATTGCGGTTTGGCTGCTTTCTTTCGCCTCTTCCAACAGAGGGAAAGGAATGCCGGAGGCTGCAGCTGCCCTGCAGGACGTTGGGGTGCGCTGGGATTCCCGTTGGCCCGCTTTTACCCCCGGATTGTGTTTCAGCAATGACAGAGGAATATTTAAGGTCCACAGTACAGATTTATTTTCTCGGATTAGTTTGTTCCGGTTTGAAAAAATGAACAGATCTCATGTGGGATTTCAGGAATCCTGTCAAATTGTTGACCCTTTTAACTCCCAGCAGGTGCCAAACCACCTCCCACCTAACACTTTCCCAGTCCGACACTCAAAATCTCACCGAATTACTCCCTCCAATGTTTGTCTAAGAAATGAACCTCCTCCTTCATCCCTAGGGGTCTCCCTACATATGGTGCTCCACCTTGCCAAACTCCTTCTTTCGCCTCTGCGATGATTTCTGACTCCAAAACAAAGCAGCATCCCCTGGTTCTTCCCCCGATGAGCTAAATCAAAGCAGGAATGTAAACTCACACCTGAAGTCGGCCTTTAAAGCTTAAATAAACATCCTTCTTTTGACTTGTTCCCTGCTGCTCTCATCACAAATTCCCTTAATAGGATCAACTGATAAATTGAAAACAAGGAAATACATGTTGTGCAGATACACGGCCGTTAAAAACTAAGGGCAGAGTTTGCTGATGAGTTATCTACTGGTAAGTAAAATAAATGTAATTCAATCCACTTTCAGAAGGCAAACTGAGCCTCCTAAACCAGCTTTGACATTTCAAAAGGTCGATCAGAGACTCAAACGACGCAGGTACCAAGCTTCAGGAAAGTATTAGCACCACTTTTACACTTTAAGTTACATTACAACCACAACTTGAATGTATTTTAATTAACAGCTCAATAGAAAGTAGGTCAATCCAGTCATGTTTGTTCTGAAAAATACAACATGCATTTGTATTCAGCCTGCTTTCTTTTGATACCACTAATTAGAATCAAATGCAATCTATTGCCTCCCAAAATAGCGAAACAGCACTCCACCTGTTTGTGATTTAATCTCTGCTCCAATTCAAAAGATTACATAATTATACATTAAAGGGAACAAACAATTTAATGAAGGCCAGGGAACACAACTAACAGGTCCATGGATAGGTAGTTTGACCATGACAAGGAACTGTTCATTGTATCCTCTGAAAACCCGATTAAGATACTTACACTGAAGTGACCTATTGTGCTTCCTTAAACACACGTTAAGGAAGGGCTATAAAAAAACATGTTAATTACAATCTACAAACAAAAACATTCTTAGACAATGAGATTTTAGTCTGGTCAGTTCTACCTATTTTAGGGTCTTTGTCACTTTAAATCCAAGCAAGCTGCTGCTAGCTACTCTCTACAACTCAACATTTACAATCCTACGTGAAAACAGATGCAAACAGATGCACAATTATGCAGCCATAGATCTTTGAAAAGCAGAAGTGGAGCCTTCTGCACAACAAACAAGAACGCAGCGAGTTGTTTCTGGATGGTAAGTCAACAACAAAACACTTGTCTTTTCCAGCAGCCATTGTACAGCGGTAAAACCAGCTGACCAAAAGTGCTGGAGCTCAGCTGGGGTTGCTAGGTAACAGGGTTGCTAGGAGAGGGGCCCTGCCTGCTAAATGTATCAAATGTTTCATTTTCCAGGCACCAAAAAACATCAACTTCTTGCCAAAAACTGTGGCTTGTTTTTGCTTTTAGAACTTGGGTTGTTTATAGAAGCAGTAGAAACTCAAACGGAAGTAAAAATAAAACATGCAAACTGTGAATTCTTCACAATACATGATCTTCAAAGCAATAAAAAGTTTTTTATTTTACATTTTAACACACTTTGCCAGTTTTCTGCCTGGTAACTGTTAATAATTGCCACCAACTCAGAGTCCCAAGCTGCAAATGAGACAAAAATGTATCTGTAAACACTGTGCATTGAGAACAGCAGCACATTTATCGGATATGCCATCCTCACAGTGTCACATGGAAGCAGCAGCAGCATCTACCTAACAGGATGACAATCCAGGAAGCTCAGTTGGAAGATGCAAAAGATGAAGGATCATTTTCCAGCAGAGCGATAACACTAAACATACATCCAAAGTTTAAGGTCACATGTGTCAAACTTAAGGCCAGTGGGCCAAATCCGGCCTCTAGATTCTAGACTAAACACTAAGTGTGCTTAAATATTACGTTATCAATCAAATCAATGCAGTTTTTATCTATTTATGCCAAATTATATCAATCAGTCCATCCAGTTTCTTCAGAATTATCGTGGAAATTCAAGCAAAATTAACAAATCCCTGCACTTTTCTTTTTTTGGAGCAAATTCAAAAATGGGGGTTTATTGCGGATTTTTCTCAAAAACTTTCCCACTTGTACTAAACAGCTGCTTGTTTAGTCCCTCATCTATGCAGCGAGTAATAAAAAGTCACATTTACCAACATAAAGAAGCAAAATATCACAAATTAGTACGACAAACACTTTGATTTTTAATGCAAAAAAAAATAAAATAAAAAAAAATCACAAAAAGTATCACAAAGTCCTTGAGGGACTGAAAAGATGTTCAACAACATTATTTAGTTTTAAATATTGACATTTTAACAGTTTGTGAATTGGTTTCATCAATACATTCAGGCACAACCGGCCCTTTAAGAGCATTTATGATCTTGATTTGACCCAAAAGAAAAATGAGTTTGACACCCTGGTGTAGATCGCGAGTTTAAATAATCTAGTCAAGCACAAACTGAAATCTAAGTTAAAAAGTGAAGTTAATAAGTGAACGAGTATAAGATATATTTCAAAAAACAAATTGACAAAATAGATGTTGGAAAACTGTATAAAAACTTTTGCAGTGCTTTTTATGTTCTTCGTTTTCAGTCATTTGCTTCAAATTCTCTGTGGTATTAAAGTTCTAGGACAAGCTACGAGCCGCTTCCTGGTGTTAGACTTAAGGTTGGCTTACATTTGGAATGAAAACATAAGCAGAGCAGCCTGGAAGCATGGAGGGCAAAGAAAGAAAGACAGAATGGAAGAAAGTTAGCAGGTCCAGCTTGGAGGAACCACAGCATGAAATCTATAGAGATTCAACTTCATTCAGCAGAGCTTTGCTAACTAGGAGCAGAAACCTGACTGACTGACGGCCACAACCTCTTTGTTCTGGATTATCTACAGTGAAGCTAATCAAACATCTACTTCCTCACTTCCAAAAGGACTTGAGTGTTAGACCTTTTCATCTAGATGGATTCAAACCAACATGCTCCGATTTCAAGGAAATTTCATTAAAATTTCAAGAATATAATCTTGTGTCAAAGCTAAAGAATGAAAACCAGAGGCAGCAGCAGCAGCAGCACAGAGGCCCACCACAGCGTAGAGAGCTGTGATTAAACCTTAACTTGGAACAGACTCAGGGAGGTTCTGACAAGCGGCACCACTTCCCTCAGAGGCCGTAGATTTGAAGACAAGACAAAAGGAAGGACAGGGTTTGCCTTTAAGTCATGAGTTCAGGACTTTGATCAGAAAACCAACTTTAAACCTGACATTTTTCATCCTTAGGTAAACAGCTACGCAGATGATAAACTAGTTTATTTTTCTTACCTCCAAAGGACAGGAAAACTCTTGGCACAGGCTGAGGTAAGCTGGAGGCAGAGCTGATGAGGAAGAAGAGAGCAAGGAGGGAAAACGCCATCGCTGACAGCAGAGGCGACCCGGCCGACCCCTCCGGCCTGCCGACGTCTTCGCCTCTCGGAGAACGAGCCGCCGCCGCAGTCTGCAGGAGAGGACAAGAAGTCTGAGAAAATGATTTGATTACGCAGAGATTACATATAATATTCTCAAAAATAAAATTTCTGTTCAATCAAATAGCACCAATCGTGGCAAAAACATATTTTGTCTATTTTTTTTAAACAATATGTAGTAAAGTGTGTGAATGTCTGCATGAATGACTGATTTAATTGTATAAGCAATAAACATACAAGTTTGGCGTTTTATTTCAAATACAACTAATATAAACAGAACTATGAAAAGTTTTGTTCTTTAGTTTGGCTTTTGTAACATGTTTCAAGGTCTTCAAATGAGTAAATAAATTAATATTTTATTTACGAACAACAAAGTCAATCCAAAACTAATAATCGCAGTTAAAAATATATTTTCCCAATCAATAAAATCTTAAATTAACTCTAATCAACACTTTTTTGCTTCAATGACAACAGAACCTGACTAACAACATGAAGCAGCAGAACTTCAAAACCAATATGAAAAACCCAAACAAAAGAAATTCAATGACATTTATTAATTCAGAAACGGTTATAAAGCCCTTTCTAAGGCTTTGGGTGTTCATTGAACTAAAATAGCCACAAAATAAGAAAAACAAATCCAGACCTACTGTAAAACAGGTTGAAATACTTGGTCTTATTTCAACGTGACTTAATAGTAATAAAGAAATATGCAAAGATGAGTGGCAAAAACAATCTAAAGCAAAGACAAACTTCTGTCAATTTCTGCTTTGAAATAGAAATTTCTAGCAGTTTGTCATTAAACTGCAGCATGTTGTATTTTTGTATAAAGTGTACTTTCTAAAAGGGTCAAGGGTCAGCTCTAGAGAAGGTCTATTTAGACATTGCAGGGGGAAGAAAGGTTCCTGACCGCTGCGTCAACCAGAGTGTCTTGGAACAGCAAACGGCCGATAAAACAAAAATCAGAGACATTTATAGTGAAGTGACCATTTTAACTGTACTGGACAGGCAAATTTAGCTCAGAGTAGAACATCATGTCACTGACTTTACCCTGTTCCAAATGTACCTCTGTTAAATATGGATGAGGCAAATCTACACAAAAAAGGAAAGCAGCTGAAGAAGCGCTCCAGCTGCCGCTTGTTCCTTCTCCATAACTGGACAAGAGCAGCTCAATTATTAATGGATGCAGGACCTGCTCTGCGCTGCGGGCCGTTATCTCCTGCAGTGCAGAAAGAATCGCCGGCTTTGTGCACTCCAGCTAGCTGCTACAGCACCTGTGTTGTACAAACCCACACTGCACCAGTGACCTTCCTGCACGCAAAAAAACAAGAAATATGCATTATTTACCGCAGTCTGAATCTCTGATCTCATGACTTATGAATGTGTGGTAAAAAAATAATGACACAAGAAAAGAAAGGTACATGATTGCAATGAAAATTTTAGTTTGGGGGTGTTGTAAACAAATAGGCTGAGGCGTGTGTTTGCGTAGAGAAGTGAATGATGATTGATGGAGAGCCGGAATGGAGTTTAACTGTTCAGGTGCAACATATGGAAAACTGATGAGGAATGAGATCTTTTTGGCTCAACTTGAGAGCAGTAAAGCAGAACGGGGCGCATTAAAACTGCTGCAGGGCTTATAGCACAGCGTCAGCTACACACACGCGCACACACACATACACACACACTGAGTACCTACCCCAACCCACAGCTTAGCCCTGCCCCAAAACTAAGCCATTTTTGTTTATGCATTTTGAGACTTAACTGTGAATTGCGACGGTTTTTATAAACATGCACTCTATCAGCAATACTTTAATTTACCAAATTGGCCATAATGATCATCATTGGTTATTATATTATGATTTTATGGTAAATGCATAAATATTAAAAACATATCCTTGCTGAAAAGTTACTAAAAAGTAAGTTAATTTTGTCTTATTTCAAGTGCAATAAGATGTTTTAGCTAAAATATAATTGGTAAGATTTTGTGCTTTTCCAGTGTGCAGAGACTTACAGAATACATCGAAGGGAGCAACAGTGAAACTCAGCAGAAAAACCGAGAAAATTAAATACTGGACAGGATGATTACTGGATCAGGAGCAGGTGGTTGAATAGAAACACGGTGCAGCTGTGACAGATGACCAAAGTTGAGCTGGGAAGATGGGAGAAACCAAACACCAAAGTAAAGCAAAACCCCAAAATAAAGACATTCAAATGAGGAGCAGGATCCCTGAGAGCAACAGTGACAGTATGGAAAACAAAGCAGATTCACCAGGATTTCCCCCCACATTCCTTTCAGTCACGCAGCATCGAAACAATGCAACAGCATCCACACCCTGAGCCCATCTGGAGGATAAAACCTGCGTCTTCAAACAGCATCAAATCAGGCTGAACTCCACTAATAATGAGCAAACGCTGCAAAAACACAACACCGTACCAAGTGTTTTCAATTAACACAAAACTAAGATATAGTAAATAATGCTTTAATATTTATGAAAACATACTAACTCCACTGTTAATTAATTTAGTAGTACTTTTCCATCAATATTAAAGAATTGACTTAAAACAGTTTCCTATATCTTGCTGAAACTTGCAAGTTACACGAAAAACTAGACAAAAAATCCTTAAGATTTCTGAATGTTTGCTCATTATTACTCGTCTCGTTTTTAGTGCAAATCTTTTATTTCACTTGAAATAAGACAAAACTAACTTACAAGATATAGGAACTTGTTTTGAGTCAGTTCTTCAATAATGATGGAAAAGTACTGGTTCCACTTATAATATGGTAAAACTGTCTTGTTACTAGTAAAATAACTGCCAGTGGACAAGTTTGTTTTCATCAATATTAAAGAATTATTGATTATATCTTGCTGAAAAGTTACTTATAACTTGGTTTTGTCTTACTTTATGTTTGCACTTGAAACATAAAGTAGTGAAAGGCGTTTATTTTAGATATTTTAGGTAAAGCGATCCTCTGAACTGTGGAGCCCTGACACCCACCACTCCCTGCTTGCTCAGAGACGGTGATCTCCCAGCGAGAGCGTCTGGCATTGAAATGTTGTTCTCACAGCTGCTGAACTCATCATGGTGGGAGTTCGTATCCCCAGCGTTCTGTGACATCCCATCAGCTCCAGTTCAGACACTTTCACCTCTCATCAGCAGGCATGAATGAGGCACCGCCGATAAAAGGTGCTTCACCTTTTGAGCAAAAATAATAAATACTCCAATTAATTTTGCGAAGCCGTTCAGCCAAAAACTCCAGCGCGGCGAGTCTGCCAGGAATCTCTGCAGCATCAATTAGATGTCTATGCACAAAAGAGATTGCTGCTGCGATAGATGTTGTGTTTTCTCTGGAGGGTGATGATAATTGTGTTTATTATCTTCTGTCCTTGGCTTTCAGCCCAATGAGTTTTCCATCAGAGGAGCTGCTCATCAACCCAAAATTCCTTTTGAGTATAGATCTTTGTTTCCAGGGATCCCATCTGCTCACAGTTATGGTTTTTACACAATTCAGGGCATCACCCCCCCATCTGGCTTTTTTGTGCATGAAGAATTGAACTTTCAGTGGTAAACAAGTTGCTCTGTGTCCCGGCGCTAACAGGACAGCGCGTGTTCATACCACACCCTGTCAGTCAGTTGTCAGTCGGGTTGTTGCAGCTGCACGCGCCTTTAAACTCATGACTGAGCAGCAGCTAAGGTTATATATTAAAGCTTTCTTTCATACCAACTGATTAGGTAACTTGTTTGGTAGTAAAAACAGTAAAGGTTTGCTTAAATGTCTTCAGAAGACCTTTAAGAAGGTCACAATTCTGTGGCCAAGCAATGAGTCATTCTGGAAAATCATACTGCGTTTAAATATGAAACAGGACTCCTATGTTTAAAAGAAGCACAAAGTGATTCTATCTCAGTCAGATTAAGTTTTATTTCCCAGTGGTGGGACTCTGCACCTGTTCGCCCGCGGCTCACCAACTTCCCTCTGCATCCAGCAGGAAACGACACACAGCAGAGCAGAAGAGCTCAGAATAAAGAGGACTCACCTTCCAGGGAAGAGCCTGTCCCAACGCCCACCAAACGAGACCCGAGCTTATCCTGAAACTCCTCGCCTCAAGTCTCCATCCAAGTGCTCACAGAGCAGGTTTGACTGAGCCAGAGCAGGACAGAGGAGAGGAAAGAGGGAGGAGGAGGAGGAGAATGAAGAGACGAGTGAGCCGGTGTCCTATTACACTCTCCGCTCAAGGCCCCCTCCTCCTTTCCTCCCTCCTTCCTCGCTCTGTTAACTAGAGAGCAAACAGATCACTTTAACAGCCCCAAGCATCAGAGAAGGACCCAAACCTCACACAGTGATGGTGAGGCATCACAGGTCACTGCTTTTAATCTGAAAAACTGTCAAAAAAATCATCTGACTTTATTCAAATTGTAATTTCTGATCTGCTTTTCTATCAATCCAGTTAAAGCACATCTCAGCAGCAGGGCAGTTCAAGGCATTTTATGCAAGAAAAACACAAAATTACAAATTTATGAAAAAAAAAAGAAGCTTTGAACAAACAGAACATCACACACATTAAATACGTTGGTCAATGTTTCATCTTCATTTCTGGTATCTGAGTAAATTATGATGCATTGAAAAGTCTATTTGGTAATGCCGATTTATTTCCTCATTCCAACAAAACTAGATAGTTTTGTCTTGAGGCTCTTATCAAAATAATGTGTTTCCTAAATGCCAGAATATAGAAATATTTTTAATCCACATTTTAAAGCTGCTATTGTTGCTATGCCAGGATTATGTTTTCCAGCTGCATAGAATCAGTTTATAGCACCATCAACATCAGTTGTTTAAAAAATGCTCTATATATTAAATATGAATTACAAGAAATTTTAATTTAATGCCTTTAAATTGGGTCTTTGTCTCTTTAAGAAGCTTTTTTTCTTTCTGAAACTCCGCCTTCAGGAAGTCATCATTAACCCGTTAAAGTTTTCCACTCAGGCGTTTTGCACGACTGAATGGTTGCCATGGAGATTAAAGTATTTTTCAAACATGTATTAAAGAATCAAAGCAAGTCTCCAGGCATGTTTTTGATGAGGGGACAACATTATAACATGATGTAAAGCTCAAAAAGGTCGATTTTAGATAATAAAATGCCACATATACAAGTAGCTGCTCCCAAATTTAAGGATCCGCCATGTTTGTCCGACGTTATTAGCATATCGAAAAAAGTGTTGTGCACATTTGTAATGAAAATGCAGCTGCTGCCACCATATTTGATTCCAGTATTAAAGACTTAAGAAGTCTCCTTTTGGAAGAAGCTTTATCATTTAAATGAAGGCAAATGATCACACTAGATTATAGATGAACATTACAGGAGTTGGTATCTTGGCTCCAAACGGAGACATTTTGCTTCACTCATGCACACATCCCTAAAACCAGAGTTTTAATTTGAAAGGCTTTCCCTCAGAGGAAGGATGGATTTCATGACTGGAATAAATAAAATTGATTTTTTTGGCTCCATTGTGGCCTTCATGGGGAAAGAGAAACGCTGAAACCAGGAGAACGCATCTCGAAGTGTGGAGGAGAGATCCTGTGTGACGACTGGAAAAACACACGGCTGAAACAAACTTACAGTTCGCATATTTTCTATGAATGAGCTCACCAAGGAGACCTTGCTCAGCGATAGTAAACCATGCCAACCCTGCGGCAGCATCCGTTTTTGGACAGATTTTGTGGATTCAGCTGAAGCAGAACCGCTGTAAACCAGCGAAATGTCCTCGATCCACATTTCCATAAAATCAAAAGCTCTTTGCAGATTTTCCTTCTTCACTGTGTGTGCATGTATTTGTGTCTCTGCAGGTAAAAGCCAGGATTGGAGATTTTCTTTTGCAACATTAGCTTTCAGGGAAGCTGTGTCATTTGTGGAAAATAAAGTAGTAAAAATAAAACACCAGGTCTCTAATGAAAGTGTCTGACAGCCAGAAAAAAACGAAGCTGGAGGAGGAGGAAAGAGGGGATCACTGGTGGCTCAGACAGGAGGAAATAATTACCCCTCTCCTGCACAAAGGAGCCAGATTTACGCCTCTCCAATTAAAGTGTCAGGATGGGACCACTGGAGCGATGGCGGCGCTTTCATTGGTACATGAAACTTCGATTGCTTTATCCTCATAGGTGGAGAAGGAGAAGAAAGGAAAGAGTGGGTGAATGCAAAATTGAGATCAAGCATATCCTTTACAGCCCCCATGACACAAACTGGGCTGTAAGTTAATTTAATGAGAGCGGTGAGGTAACGGACTCAGGTGCATCCAGACATGAAGCACGGCTACTCAGAAACCCGCTTGACAGTCAGACGTCATATAATATCTGTATTCGGTTACAAGTTTTAGGGTTTTACTCTCAAATAACATTTTTCAGTCAGTTGGTTTGTTCCAACCTGTGCAGCTCGACAAGCTGCAGGTTCGTGGATTTTGAGTTAGCAAAGCATGAAATTCTGTTCCTAATTAATCTCTTCCTCATCCACGCGCACCGCTTTGAAGAAGCTGCCCCTTGTTAGCAACGCAGATGTTACGCATTTGTCACAAGGAACCAAAAAGTCAGAAGAAGGCCTCCCTCCTGCGAAGCTGACTGTTTCACAAGCAGTTTAACAACTGAAATATCAACAAAAGATTGTATTTCATCGAAATGAGCCTCCACTCCTGCAGAAACATGTTTTTTTTTTTTAACAGTGGGATGGGGAGCCGACAACAGTTCCCCGAAAAAGGTCACTAATTCTTTGCAACCAAGAGACACAAGACAACCATGGATACAAAGGCACTACCACAACCATCAAATGCATTATTTTTGGATTATGGGAACCAGAATATTGCAAATACTGTGGAAAACATGCACTGCAAAACCCCCAAATCTTACAAACTATGTTTTGGTCGTTTTTCTGAAGCAAATATCTTGTTACACTTGAATTAAAACAAAACCAACTTATAAGTAACTGTTCAGCAAGAAATAACTTCAAAAATGCAAATACATTTTAGTGCTAATATCTTATCCTTCTTGAAATAAGACAAAACTAACTTACAAGATATAGCAGCTTGTTCAGAGTCAATAAGACCTTAACGTTCTAGTTCAACTGCCAGATTATTTAAGTCATAAGTGAAATAATCTCCAAAAAGAATTAGTACTTTTTAAAATCAATATTAAGTTACTTATAAGTTATTTTTGTTGTATTTCAAGTATACTACAATATTTGCAGTAGAAACTAGACTATAAATACTTGGTAAGATTTGTTTTTGCAGTGTATGATCTCGTTTTAACCACACAAAAAAGGACGGATTAAAAGTGGCAGATTTTAGCCTCAAGTCAACAACAACCATCAGATTTTGCCACTACTCATATCGGGTCATGGGTGTAACAGAAACCCGGACAGTCCTCTCCCCAGCGGCGTTTTCACCTTGGCTCAGAAGCCCAAGGCGTTTTCAGGTCAACTAGCAGGAAGTTCTGGTCGTTTGGGCCATTCTTATAAAACCTCCAAAAAAAAAAAAGGATTCTGTTCAGATGCTTTGTCCTGTAGGAAACAGACGTTATCAACTTCATTTCAGATGCTTAACCAGGATGTCGTTCTTTTGTTTTAATCCGTTTCTCATTGCCAAAGCTGACAGTCGGGACAGATAAACCGGACCGTAAAGACACTTAGAAGCAGTTCAAGCATTTCAGCACATGAGGTCCAATTGATTTATCCGTCTTCAGCTCCATCGTAAACAAGATACCAAGATAATTTAACTCCACTTTTTGGCAAGTTGATAAATTTCATCTTTTGCTCAATCCGCAAATAATTCCTTTAAATTTAGATTTAGTCAGATTAAAGGTCTAGTTAGGGGTGTCAAGCTCTTTCGTTTTGGGTCAAATCAAGATCATAGATGCTCTTAAAGGGCCGGTTGTGCCAGAATGTATTGATAAAACCAGTTCATAAACTGTTAAAATATCAATGAACTCCTATTACTGAACATATTTTCAGTATCTCCAGGATTTTGTGATACTTTTCATGATATTTTGCAATGTTTCTGGTACTAATTTGGAGATATTTGAAATATTTATGTTGGTAAATGAGACTTTTTATTACTTGCTGTATAGATTATGGATTATATTCTGACACCAATTAAAGCTGAGGCAGCTGTTTAGTACAAGTAAGAAAGTTTTTAGCAAATTTTGAAAAAAAACCTGCAACTATCTCCCAATTATGTATCAGAATGAAAAAGTGCGGTGATTTGTTGATTTTTCTTTTGTGAATAATTCTGAAGAAACTGGAGGGACTGATTGATATAATTTGGTTAGTAAATAAATAAAAACTGCATTGATTTGATTGGTAACATAATATTTAAGCAAACTTAGTGTCTAGTCTAGAATCTAGAGCCACATTAAAAGCTATTTGAGTTTTTCAGGTGTGTTTCTCTTGCTCTTATCAGGGTAAAAAGTCAAATTTCCCACCATTTTCTGTGCAATGCGTTTCACTTTGCACTCAGACACCGACACAGGGCCTTGCTTTGTATTCAACAGCATTCTTTCCTTATGAAGAAAAGCAAAAGTTCAAATGAATTTGAGTGCAAACATGTGGACAGGATAGAGCTCACTTAATTGTTCCCTTCCCTAATTTAGTTTTCCTTTATTCCTGCCTTTCGGTGCCAGATGATGATGGTTTCATGTCCGTATTTAACAACAAGACCACCTTAGACTAAAACAGAAAACTCACTCCAGATTTCTAGCTCTCTCTGGTCATATGGGTTCTGGTTGATGACTTCAGACACTAAGTAAGAGGAAGGAGGAGTGGAGGAGGGAAGGCAGAGAAATTTCCTGAGCTGTTTTGACACCAAGCGTGACTCTAGGAGAAGTTCTCACCTCTTTCTTTACAGGGTGGCGAAATCCCTCCTGGTTAAGCTCAGCGGCTCGAAGGATGCCGCCTGTTCCTGTTTAGCCTTTATCAGATCTGCTCTTTGGGGCCCTGGCAGCTAATTAGCGATCCCATTATTCACCTCTCTGTCTTTCGTTTTCCTCACTTTCAAAAGCGTACAGAAACGTCAGGCGGGATATGTGTCGACTGCTCAGATGGAATGAATCTAAACTCCAAGCGGCCGCCTTAAAGCGGAGAAATAATGAGGTTTTTTCCACACTTGCAAATAAAAAGTGTCATAGTGATCACTTCGAGGTTCAGTGACCCCCTCTGTTTGAAAAAACTGAAGCTCTACTCAGATTTCTGCATTTTGCTATCAAGCAATGCAGTAGTTCTTATTTTACTGAGTGGAAAATGAACATTACTTTCTTTAACATATAGGAAAGTAATGGGAATTTATATAAAGTGAATGATAGAAAACATCAAATATTTTGAAACTAAGGGATTTGCTTAATATCATTTTCTTTAAAGTTAGAAAAAGAATATTGCTAATTTATTTACAAAAGTTCTTTGTCTTAAGTAACAAAAATTACAGAAAAGTAAAATTCAAACAAATGTGAATTTTGGTGTAAAACTATAAAAGTTTGGATGGAAAAAAGGCTCAACTATAAATCAATTGAACATCTTTTCAGTTCCTCCAGGATTTTGTGATTCTTTTTGTGATTTTTTTGCAATAAAAATCTAAATTTTTGTGGAACTAATTTGGAAATATTTGCGCTTATTTATGACAGTAAATTCGACTTTTTATTTTTTTTTCTGTATAGATCATGGATTATAATCTGACATCAATAAAGGCCGAGGAAGCTGTTTAGCACAAGAAAGTTTTTGACAATTTGTGAGAAAAATCTGCAATAAACTCACAATTACATATTAACGCCAAATGTGTTGTTTTTGTGTGAATTTCCATGATAATTCCCAAGAAACTGGAGGAACAGTTTGATATAATTTGGCAGTAAACAGATAAAAACTGCGTTAATTATATTGATAACATATTTAATCTCACTTAGAGTTTAGTGTAGAATCTAAAGGGCCACATAAAAAGCTGTGGCGGCCCAGATTAGGCCCACAGGCCTCGAGTTTGACACCCGATCCAAAGCATTTTGAACTACTGTGAATTTCCATAATAAACTCGGCATCCTGGTCCAGTTCCTTTACGCTGAACTTTGTGTATTCACATCTATAACTTTATTTGACCAATAAACTTAATTTACTCAATTTTACAGAGGCTGTTTTAGTAATTGTGGTTTTCTAGTAATTGTGGTTTTGAGCAGCAGCTTTTACAAGCTTACAGTTTACTGGTGTCTGCAGGAGACTCCAGAAAATGTTAAACTGGGATAAAACGGCTCACATTGACGGCTCTGATGTGAACATCGTCCTCCTAAATCATGGGAACGTCTTTAAAAACAGAAAGATTTAGTCCATGCTATTTTCATATCCAAGAAAATAGCATGTGATGGTGACGTTTTATCAGTTTGTCAGTGGTTAATTAAAGCCATGCCGTATCTTTTCCCCCCAAACCTGAGTTTTGTTAAATGACAGAAGGTGCCCTGAAGCTGTCTTTACGGTATGTGAGACATTTCTTGCAAATCATGAAGGGAATCTGGCATAAACTCATCTAATTCAAAACGTTAAACAGTTTCTTCCGGTAGCATTTCTATTTTCTGGAACAGAAATGCCAGAAATAAAAAAACACAAGACATAAAAGAAGGAGCTTTGCAGGAGAGGTGAATATGTATCACCAGGCCAACTCAGCTGTGATATTATGAAACTAAAAGAAAGCCAGAATAAAAGTCAAATTTATAAGAAGCAGTTTAAAAGTCATGCATCGTTTGAAGTTAACATCAAACTTTATCTTAAAGAATGGTTGAAGAGCTGGTGGGAGGTTATTCCAAAATAAAGACGCTCAATATTTAAGTGGTGCGCAAAAAGTACGTAAAGCTTTGTCAATATTCTGCTTCTGTTTTTTAATAAGAAATGCAATTAAAATCAGATGTGAATAAGTTTGTTCACGTCATTTAAAAAGATGTTGCGCCTTCATCTTCTTGTCACTTCCTGTTTCCATGGCAGTTTTGTGAAATAAACTAATTTACAGCCAAAAAAAAACACCTCGACCTAACGAGAAAACATTTCTGTTAATCAAAAAACTAGCTTTTTTTTTTTTTTTTTTAATTGGCCTGTTTTCTTTAAGCTAATTTATTGTCAAACTGAGTAATAGGAATGTAGATACTGTCTTGTTGAATAAGTGTGAATATCAAAATACTCAGCAACTATTTGTAGTTAAATGAACATACTTATACATATGATATATATTAAAGGCTCATGTATAGTCAGCCTGTTGTGTTTTATAAAACCAGGAGCACTTGAAAAATGTTTTATTTTAAAAATAAAAGGTGATGGTTGTCCACTATCCTCTCGTTAATTAGGCAAACTTGCATTATTGTACCATCATCATCATATTAGCTGAAAATGTTCTCAAAATGACAATATTATCGTTAATCGCAATAATTTCTGGGAAATTTGGTATTGTGACAGTCCTAGTTCTGCATAAGATTATAGATTTGACAAATTTCAGTGGAGATCTTTGCAAAAGAAGGAAGATATATTAAATCAAATGTTTGTGGGGATGAACTTCAGTAAATTATGCATCATTCACATCACAACTGTGAAATTCCTCTTTTTTTCTTCTGAATCTGATGGCCTGGAGGCGACGTGTTTAAGGGAGTTGTTTTAAAATCAGAGTCTGTGGGAGGCTGATAACTGCAGAACGATGCAAGATTAGAACAACTGGCAAGGAAATCAGGACAAGTTGTTGGACTAGTGAAGGCAACAGCTGCTGGGGGGAGAGAACTGGAAGCAATTCTTGGAGTTGTAAAGATGCAATTGAATTTCGAAAGCTTTTTGCCACGCAAGCTCTCCTATTTCAGGGAAAGTCTCTCCCCACCCCCAAACAATTGCTTTTAGGTAATTAAAGTGCAACAATGAGCGATGAGTCCCAGTGAAAGGTGAGCGGAAGTTCAGGATATCTAGGTAAACGGTGACGCTGCTGCAGGTCATCAAACATCTCCCCAAAAAGCAAAGTGTTTACAGATAAAAGCTCAAGCTAAGTGGTGCTAATAGGAGCAACGCAGGGAGAGGTTTGTGATGACTGCAGCATTAATCACTGAAGGAAAGCATCAAGCAGCGTAAAAAGGGATTCTCTAATTCCTCCAACATCTCCAGCCGAGTCCTTCATCATTCCCCCCGTTAATCATCAACACGTCTTCCTGAAGGACGTTTCAATTACTGAAATGCATCAGAGGATATTGGGGCTTGTAATAAAGAAGAATGGCACATAAAGTCACGGTGTGATTTTAGTAAACATGTCGCCTGACGCCGACGTTGTTATTGGTGTAAAGGACAGATGCAGGTTTTAAGAAATGAGTCTGGATGTCGACATATTTCATGCGTGTGGAGGGGAGAGATTCAGGCTTAAGGCAGCCATTTTTGTTTTTTACATTTAACTGGAAGATCAGTGAGAAATCATAACAAACCTCAAACATTCGTACTCATTGGTTCTTTAGCTCCGTTTTGTCTGCCAGGAAACTTGGTGTTATCTTTGATATCCATTTAAAATTCGACAAACGAGTTGGTTCAGTTGATAAATCAAGTTTTTAACCACCTGCGGCTTTCAGCAAAGGTGAAATCTTATTTTTGTTCTTGCCTTTATTACATCATGATTGGATTATTAGAGCTGAACAGTCTGGATCGTTTTAAATCGCTTCTTAAAACTTATTTTTATTCATTGGCATTTAATTGAGGCCTGATACTGCAACTTTTCTGTTTATTTTATTTACTTATTACTTTTATTTTTTGTATTTTTTTTTCTCTTTTTATCAATTTATTCTATTGCGTTATCGTTTTTATGCAGCACTTGTTAAATCTGTTTTTACAAGTGCTACGTAAATAAATTGGACATTGAGAAATTGATCAGATTCACTCATGTGAACAAAACGTCCAGTTTTCCAAATGTAAATATTCACAAGAATCACCAGGATTAAATCTAAAGTCCGTATATTTTGACGTAATGGACAAAAAATGTTGCTTTGATCTCATTTTAGCAAAAGGATTCTAGATTTTGTTTCATCATTACTGATAAATGTTGAAAATTATGCTTAAATCTAAAATTAAATAAGCCCCATATTTAGCTTAAGTATAAGTGATTAGAAGAAAAATAAAACATTATAGTAGGAAAACAATAAGATAAAAAATCCTTTTATTTGCTTCCTGCTGTCATAAACTTTTGTTAAACCCTCAAAAGTGTTTCTGATTTTCTCCATGACAAGAAACTTTAATAACATCCAAGATGTTATTGCAGCAGGAGAAAATCTAATAAAGATGGGAAAGAAAAATCTAATAAAAAACAAGAGAAAGTTGTTTACATGAAGCACATTCCACCCAGAAACACTCATGGTTTACATGGCTGCGGCTGATAGGAGTTAAACATGAGGAGTCAAGATAAAAAACAACCTGCTTGAGGCTGAGGGGATTTTGTTTACCGTTTTTATCTTTGGGTAGCTGCTTCAAATCTTCTCTCCTGGAATTTCAATCAGGCAGAGAGAAGAGATTTCTCTTCCAGAGCAAAAAGGTCACTCAATATTTGCAACTCTGTTCGATTTGCATCATGCTAATATGCATCCGCTCGACGCTCACAGGTTCATTTCAATTCTCACTGGTCTTGATTGTCCGATTGAGGGTTCATTAGGGGTCGAAGGTCAACTGTCTTTCACCGACTGGGTGTCAATCACAGGACGATCTCTCTAAAATGCAAACGGTGCAGATTTTCTGCTGTCACAGCGATCCTTTCCACCAGTTAAAACGCTAAATCTATTCAAGATCTGAATGTTTTCAGAAAAACAAATGATACAATTGTTAACATTAACAGAAATAAAGGTTTTGCTTTCAATTAATTTCATGATATATTTAACCAAATGAAATAAATCAACTTTTCAGAACTATTTTTGAATATTATTAGAAGTACTTGACATGTTTCTGTTTTGTGACAAGCTCATTTGACAAAATGTAAATACCTGTCATTGTTGGCGCTGCTTTAACCACAAAACATTTCTCTCCACCAATGTAAACACCTTAAAGTGCCCTAAAGGCCTCTTTTCTCCATCATTTTAAACACCAGCAGACAGATTAATGCAACATTTTCCAACAATAGTGGGGCTGTTTGAACCCAAAGTGCTGCTTTTGACTACCAGAGACCTTGAGATCAACTTGGAAGTTATCAAAGGTGGGTATTGTACGGCAGAGGATTAGGGACACTTTTAAAAAAGAATTCAGACTTTAAACTTTAAATTCTGACTTTTATTTTTCTAAGAATTCTAAAAAGTTAGAAAGAAAATTCAGAATTCTGAGAAAAACAATCAGAGAAGTTCTGAGGAAAAAACTTTAGAGTGTCTAGAAAATGTCAGATTTCTGAGGAAAAGGTCAAAATTCTGAGAAAAAAGTTAGAATTCTGAAGAAAAAAAGTCAAAATTCAGAGGAAAAAAAAGGTCAACATTCTGACAAAAGTCAAAATTCAGAGGAAAAAGGTAAAAATTCTGAAGAAAAAGTCAAAATTCAGAGAAAAAAGTTACATTTCTGAGAATAAAGGTCAAAATTCTGAAGAAAAAAGTCAAAATTCTGAGAAAAAAGTTACATTTCTGAGACTAAAGGTCAAAATTCTGAAGAAAAAAGTCAAAATTCAGAGAAAAAAAAGGTCAAAATTCTGAGGAAAAAGGTCAAATTTCTGAGGGGAAAAAAAAGTCTGAATTTTGAGGGAAAAAGTCAGAATCCTTAGAAAAAGTCAGATTTGTGACAAAAAAGCCACTAAGCCTCTTCCATATTACTGCTGGCCACTGTGCTTTTTAAAATTGAAAGAACTTATCAGCTTATTACTTTTACAACCAGGCTTCTCTGGAAAAACTCGACTGAAGCGTTATCAGGTAATAACGGATCAGCAGATTCCTTGCGGCCCACACACACTACCTGCATCCCGGCCAGATGTGCCAGGAGCCGCAGCCCCACATCCAGTAAAGCGTGACGAATGGCTAAATTTTACCAAAGGCCAAAGGTCAAGTCATATCCCTTTCTCGACCCTGGCATTAGACTCATATGGATGACGTCAGCTCCCTGGTGTTGGGACTGCAAGGTGAGTGGAAAGCCTTTGACACACCAAACGCTTCCCTGTGGATCTACAATCCCAGCAACTGCTGACCGTGAACCGTGAACCTTCGGTTCCCAGATACCAAACTTAAATTATCCAGCCCCAGAGGATGTGAGAACGTTCTTCTTTTCACCTTCGCCCAGCGCTCCACTCTTATAAACAGTCCTTGTAAACCCGTAACAGCCACTCAGCTGGAGAGACAACTTCATAAAAGCATAAGTTGCATTTCAGACGACTCACAGATTTCTTTGCCAGTCTTTTGTCCTTCCTTTGCTGGAGTTTAGCATCCACACCAACGCGGCGACGCCTGAGAAACAGAAGAGCATTCATCAGATTGGAGCGCCAACATGACAGGAACCCAGCTGATATACCGACCCGGGTCAAGCATCGCTTACAAATGACTTCTTGTGTAAACTTCCTGCTACATTATATGCTTGCTGAGGTCAGAGGTGAACAAACAAGAATGACAAATTTCAAAATAAATCAAATTCTGATGGTATTCTGTCACTGAAAAACCAGATTTCAATTAGATTTCATTCATTGTAATGGTCTCAGTTAGGCTGGTTGATGGATGATGTTTTCACCTCTGAGTTTGAACATAAAATCTGCAGACGCTGCTTAGCTGAGCTGATAAATAACGATACTTTAACAGCTCTGTTGCGTCCGGTTGCTGCAATGCATCCTTACTGTCATTGACCCCAAATATGTGCAAGATGGATCATCAACAAGACAAACAAGAAAAACACTTTGAGGGAAACTCAAGATCATTCATCTGTGACAGATTATTTTTGTTGCAAACTTTATGATTAAATGAAAATGACATTGAACCGTTGTATAAGATTAAGCTGGCAGAAACAGACTTATTTATAGATTGATTTCTAAATGTTAAACAGTAAAGTGGAAGGATTATATTTACTTCCTTGAACAAACACACTGCAATGGATTTTGCTGTTTTCAATTCACTTCAAAAACTAATTTATTCATCGCAAAAGGAGAAATAAACACATTATTTAGTGTGGATCTCTACAAACCTCTTTGTTTGAATCTGATTTATCCAATCCAAGCAAGGTCTAAGTGTAGGAGGACAGCATTACATTTCACTTTAAAAATGTTTGATCTTCTGTCTTTTTCTCTCTAGCTTTGCAACTTTGTATTTGAGACAAAAGCTTCCTACAAAAAAAAAATAGAAATTTGAGGTTTAAATCTGAAACACAGCTATCAGGATGCTAAAGCACTTGTGTCATTTAGAAAGAAATGTCAAAAGGATGCACTATGGGAATAAAATATGCAGCTCCAGTCAATGTGATGCTCTGGACAATGTCCTGCTTTGACATGCACACTCTATGTAATCAGTGTTAAAGACCATAAACACTTCTTATAACCAGCAGCAGCTGAGTTAAAAAGGAAAAGTGATATGACTGTGCTTTCTATCCAAGGCCTACGATCTTAACCCTAAAAACTCGAGCATGTGGTACGATCCAGATGGCTACAGAGAACCATAAAGCAGAAAATATCGACCACACAGATTCAGCATGCTCTCAACTCCAGTTCGGTTGCGTAGAAAGTTTGTTTGGGGAGGTGAGAATGTGTAAACAGATGCAGAAAAAGAAAAAGCAGACTCTGCTGTTTGAATCATAACGATGGACGCACATCCAAAAATGCTTTAAAAGTGGTGATTTTGACTCCCAAAGACCCCAAGTTTAATTTGGAAGCTATCAAAGGTAGGTAGATGATTAGGGTCAATTAAAAACAGAATTCAAACTTTAAACTCAAAGTTCTGACTTTTTATTTCCTAGGAATTCTTTCTTTAATCTCCTGAGATCAAAAGTCAGAATCAAAAGTTAGAATTCCTGGGAAAAAAGTTAGAGTTCTGAAAAAAAGTCAGAAATCTGAGCAAAAAAGGTGAGAATTCTTAGAAAAGTTAAAATCCTGAGAAAATTTCAGAAATCCGAACAAAAAAAGTCAGAATTCAAGATTTCGGTTTAGTTGATGTGAACTGTGGTGCGATTTGAATACATATGTGAACGCCATGTGGCCTAGAGCAGGAAGCCAACTGTAGCGCAGGGCATTCTGGGTAAATACAACCAAAACAAAAGTACGAGTCTAGCGTTAGCGGGAGAAATGAGAAATCCTACAACCGCTAAAATTTAGCGCTGCTTCATTTTTGTTTACATTTTGTGAATAAGGAAGTTGCACTTGTGTCTTTTTCAGAGATTTGTATGTTGTTTCCTTCAGCTGTTCTTGGTGCAGCGCCCCCACATGCGAGGAGGGGAACAGGTTTCTCAAAGGGTTTGGTTGGTTTGACCCGATATTGTGTGGAAGAGAACGACACAAGCTGGAAATATAACAAATGTTGCGACTTTTCTCCCCAATCAAACAGAGTCTGACAACTTTAAAGTGTTTTTACTGGTATCATCAGCTCCAGAAGTTCCACAATGAAAAACTGAAAAACACTGAGCAGCAGGCTCACTAAACTCTACCGAGAAAGTTTGGAAACTCAATTTACAAGAAAGTTGTGGGTTAGAAACCAGGCCTGGAGTCTTTATGGCAAATCACTACAGCTAAAAGAACCTGAAGTCCTTTGAAGACTTATTGGAGATGGACACAGATTTCCATTTTTGGAGCTGGAACTAAGCAACTTGTAGTCAGTAGAAGAAACTGCTGTCGTCTAACATTTGAGCGTTTTTAACATTCCTCTTTGCATCCAAAGCCTCCCAACTGCAGCTTGAACTCTTCCAGGTGAATGGAGACGTGCAGGAGGTATGCACATTTTCTGGTTGGTTGCTTCCGTACCTGTTATTTACTTCTCAGTCTGGAGGCCCTAATGGGTAATTAAACTCTGAGTGACAAACTGATTGGGGCCCTGACAGTTTAATCAATATGCACAGGATTAGTAGTGAGACTGTTATCTGAGGAACCCTCAGCTTTAATTATCGGGACAGTTTTCCTTGTTGGAGTTGAGCACAGAAATCCTGCCAACTCTCTTTTTTCTTTTAGGTAGTCTCATTTATCAGAGCATGAAAATGAATCGGATATTTTCAGAACACCGTCTTGCAGATGATCCAGGAGGATTAATGCAACATTAATCTGTGCAGTGTCATTTTTCAGCTGAATCAAATTTGTCTATTAAAGCCCAGATGTCCTCCTGATCCTCTGCCACAGAGGCCCAGCAGCGTGACGGTAATACGGCGTCTTTTTGTAACCTCAGGAAATCCAATTTTCTCCTCTCCATATCAAATTTAATATCATTTACCAAAGCTTCTTGGTGCCATTTGTGGTTTCCAGTAGTAATAGTGTCTCCTGAACTTTAACATTATTACATACTATCATGTCTTTTTATTGATTTTTGCATGACATGAAGTGGAAAAGGTTTCTAAGATAATGTCCCAAGCTTCGAATATCCTAAAATTTATGCAAGTGTAACTATTAATTGAACCCTGGAAGATCCAGACATAGAAAAACAAACAAGTTCAACTTTTGAGCTCGTTTTGTAGGAGCACTGAAGATGAAAATATGCTTTCAGATTTGTTTTTGCAACACTTTATGAAAGTGTTTTAATATTTAATATTATATAAAACATGTTCTGGATTTTTGAGCAATCACTGAAATTTATTTAAAGATATTTTGCTCTTTTTTAACAATGCAAACAATCAATTACCGACAAGTAACCCTGTGAGAGGAACTTGTCTGCAAATTTCTGATCCAGTAGCATCCTGAGACTGAACGATAGGGTTGGGTAAAAAACAAAACAAAACACAGAAATAAAGTTTTTTTTGTTTGAAATAGAGATGTTGTAAAATGCCACTGGGTCTTACAGGGTTAATATTCTACAATGCCATTCATGAGTACCTCTGTTTTTCCGTTTTACTTTGATTTTTATTTTGTTTCGCCTCCATAAGAATTCAGTTACAGCTCAACCTTTGACCTGTCTTTCACTTATTCTCTTGATTACCGCTATAGACTGAGACCTTATAGACGTCCAAACATTCAATCTGGAAGATCAATAACCCACTCAAACCAAAAGTGCTTCTAAAAACCAAACGAAAAGCCACGCCCAGCCTCCATGGAGCTTTAAGAAAATGAGCTGCAGTTGGGCCAGAAGCCAGGAGGTTTAATTAGTTAGAGGCTCTGTGCCATGGGACCATCTCCACCTCCGCAAGATGAATTGTCCTAATTGGCTGGGTGAAAGCTCAGGGATCCTCCCAGGTAATTTCATTCATGGTTGGATTGATTGGGTCAGAGTTAACCTGTGGACCCGGGTTCCCAGAGGAACTGTGTGGTTTTCTCCCCACTTCCAGATTGAGCTGGACATCTATCCATCAGCCAGATGTGAGTCAATCTCTACATGGAAGCAAAGCCGGCATTTAACTCATCATCATTCAGCAGGCGGTCAGTTATTGATGGATGTCAATCTGCAAATTCACAGGACAGTAAACAACTTCAGATTCCCCAGTTGTTTCACCACAAACAACTGGCACTGAATTTGATCTTTGAGGCGACGGGAGGGAAGAGAAGACAAGCCAAACAATTACAACTATCTATTCTGAGCGTATTTCAGTTATAATATAAAACTAGTCTAAGTAACTGCATTACATTTCTGCACCTGCATAAAAGGTGACAGATCGGTCCTGACTAAAGAAAATTAATTCATACAAAATGTTGGAAACTTTCCAAAGCCCTTGAACGTTTGTGATGCTTTTTGTTCAATAATGTTTAATAAGAAACAAGACAAAACAGGTAATCTGTTTAAAGTGATTTACAGACTTGGTCTTCAGTCACACAGCAGATCTTGATGCTTAATTCTGATATTTTTATTGCTTTATTTATGTTTTTGTCGTGGTCGTTGCTATTGCTAATTAATAACGTCTGTGTGAACTGGTTACGTCTCCAAAGCGACCCGCATGCGCAGAAGAACATCAACACAGCAGCGCATCGGTTACAGAAGTAATAATGGATGAAGACGTTACGCATCTATTTAAAAGTTTATTCAGCAATGAGAGTCAACAGTGTTATCACAAGATAAGGAAGATATTAAACAAACCAGAAAGGTAGCAAATACCGAAAGCTTTTTGACATTGACATAGTGACAAAGTTTTCAGCCATTATTTTCATCCGGGTTTACCGTGTCGGAGTAATTTTGACGCACGTCTCACCTCAATAACGTAAAAGTCAAATAAATGAGACACGACAGTTTAGACTGCAGATGCTTTGAAAATAATCCAATTTGAATTAGTTCCACATATAGAAGTGGCTCAGATGATATTTTTTTGGGGGGTGAAAAGGTCAGAATTAGGCATTTAAGTCTGCGGTGAAAAAGTCAGATGCAGGTTGGATATGGGCAAAAATGTTTTATTTAATATACAGTAAATAATAATAATAATAATAACTCCCGTCACACACAATCATCATGGACCCGATGATGAAACCATGCATCTTTTTGCATTTATCTCACAACTGTTGCATTAGTTTATCTCAGACCATTCCAATAAAATGCACTGAAGTTTGAAGAAAGGTAATCGGAGATCAAATCTGGAACAGTTCAAGATTATAAAAACCGTCCAAAGGCAGTGAAGTTGAAAGCTTTGAGCTCCACTGATGAGCGTGTAAAAAAGTAAAACCGAATCAGTTTTATATTTTTTGACTTGGACGTCTTTTTATTTAAAACTCTTCCCCCCTCTCATTTTCAACATTTGACCCCATAAATAGCCATGTGAAATTCAATCCTCCTGCAGCGTTGCATCTAATCTTAAAGCAGCCAAAATGTAGACTTATGAAACGCACATTGACTGCTAAGGTCAGCAGCTGCAGACAGCAGGACAGGAAACTCTGGCTTGCATTAGGAATGAATCTGAGCCTCAGGCCGGCAGTAGCACTGCTGAGGCCCAATCCGAATTTTTAACATTGTTTTCTTCTGTAAAACAACCATTTTTGCAGCTTAAAAGATGGTCTAGTTATAGAAATCCAATAAAGTGAGATGGTTTTCTTTGTTTATGTCAGTAATTTCAGGATTAAGATGTATTTTATAAATCCATAATCTCTATTCATTAACGTTTTCATCTTTTTTTAGAAGCATACATTCTGAAGTAACCAATGTAATTAATAACTCTCTGCATGTGTTCAGTCATTTTAAATGGCTTTTTGTGTATAATTGGTATGTTTACAGCACAATTAATCAGCTTAGAAGCAGCAGCATGTACGTTATTTATATTGCTCTGAACACAGAAAAAGATTTTCCTCAACAGTTATGTTCACTATGTTTTATACACCAACTCCCTCCTACTGGTGCCAATTGTTTTTTTTTTCTCAAGCAGGAGAGATCTTGCAATGAAAGTGCAATGAAATAAAAAAAAATTGCACTTTTTTATTTTATTAAAAGTGCAATGAAATAAAGAATGTGTTTACTTCATTGCACTTTTAAAATTTTGTTTATATAGGACGCCAGCAACTTTTCAGGGATTAATTGGTGTTTTAAATTTGCAGCTGATTAATGTGAATCCATTTTGAAAGTCAAGTGTTCATTAGCTTTGTGTTTTAGACAATTGGGAGACGAAGGGCTCTGGGTAGCAGAGGAAAACAGACATAAAGTGGTTAACATATACCAATTTGTGTTAGGAAAAGCAGAAGTGGAGCCTCCTGCACAAGAGTGCCACAAGTGCTTTCTGCACGGTAAGTCAACAACAAAAGACTTTGTCTTTCCCAGCAGCCATTGCACAACAGGAATAAAACCAGCTGAACAAATGTGCTGGAGCTCCACTTGTGTTGCTAGGTAACGGGCTGGGCTTCACTGGGGTTGCTAGGTAACGGACAGTGCCTGCTGATTTCTGACTTTACGCTCAGAAGGTTTTTGAAACAGCTAATCTTGAAAGCACCCAAAAACTTTAATGGCTGTGTTTTTTTCCCGTTTTTTTTCAGATGGATGTATAAAAACATGCTAAGTATGAATTTGGCATCATAGGTCCCCTGTAAGATTAAAGGAAGAGAGGCACATTGCTTTCAAACTGGTGGTGAAACTTTAACAGATGCTGAGAGATTATGGAAAAAAACAAAACAAAACAAAAAAACAGGAAAAACAAATATTCTGAGGCAGCAAAGAGGGATGAGGAACAACAAACATGTGTAATCTCTGCAGCATTCAATGGGAACAATAAGAAAGTAACACAGAGGTTTCAACACAAAACCGAAAAGATTTAGAGGTTCATGTGGGATGGGGAATATTTCCTGGAAGCAGATCTAACAAAAACTTGAGGCAGACGGCAAACAGGCGGGTCCATGTGACAAATCGACAACAGAAAGGAATGCAAGACATCTGATAGAAAATGGCCAGGAGATTAAAGGGGCAAAACTTAAAACCTGAATTTATATGAATTTAGGGAAAATGGTTAAAATCAACATTATATGTTATGAAAGGTTTTTACTGTGTTCAGAGAAAAATAAGAGAATAATGGATTTGTATTTTTTCTGAAACAAGGAATGTGATTTACACTGAGGAAAAGGAAAGCGGCTTGTGGAGATTTGTAAAAATAGGGAAAATTTAAAGTATTTCATGTTAAATTGCAATGGGTAACAAAAAAAATGCTTTTTGGAAGTTGTTAGTTTTTTCAACTGAATTTGGACCATTTTGCACCACTGAATCCAAAAATTACATCCATTTTTCTCAATCAGGTCAGGTTTTTATTCAAATTTTATTTAGAGATCTTCTGACTAAAATGATAACATCTTGGTGGCATTTTCAGTTCATTTCTGTTAATACTCATCATCCAAAAAAGGTTTTCGGGATGAGAAATATTAGCATTTGGATATGATGTGAAAACAAGTCTTGCATTTTGACGCTCATGTTGCATCCATAGTTCAGAAAGTTGACCTGATTGAGCAAAACCAGTTCGATTTTTGGATCCAGCTCATCAAAATGACCCAAAAAAAGTTGAAAAACTGACCAGAGTTATATATTTCGATAAAGAAAGATTTGCAAACTTCAATATGGAAGAAGACAATGAGGAATGAATGAAATCTTAAAACCTTTACATTAGTTTAAAAGAAACGTTTGCTCACCTAAATATTAAAATAATTTTAGAAGAGGAACACAATGGACTCTGCTCAGTTTTAGAAACGCACAGCAAAACATAAAACAGTGCCAAATTAATAAAATGTTGCCAATTTTCTTATCTTATAAGCAGTTTACAGCACTGAGTTGTTTCTTGTCTTGTTTTTGACTTTATTCAGAGAGGAAATAAGAAGTAGAGAAGATTTGCAACAAATGTCCAAAGAAACCTGGATGTCTAACATCGTGAACCTTCAGCACTTTGAATTTGACTTTTACTTTGATTCTGGATATTTTTATTGATCAAAAACATGGAATAAAGAATATATGTTTCCAGTTTCCTGACATTGCAGTTGAATCTTCATTTTAAGGTTCACTCTATTTATAAAAACACAGGAAATACAAATATACTCTTTTTCACATAAACTCTGTACATAAAATAAATCAGAAGTGCAAGTAGTTAAATTTGTATTTTTGCATGATCTCTGGTAGAATATAGACGATAACTTTTGTCAACTAAAAACAAAGAAATGATATGCCTGCTGCTGTCATATCTTAGCAACAGACAGGATTTCCTGGATGAGTTGGTGGGATTTAGTGTGAGGAAAGATGGCAGGATCTGCAGGATTGCTCATCTTTTGCATTCCTGAGTTTACAGCAACATTACTTCTGAAAAACAAGACAGTCTCGTTCAAATAAACTGAGACTGAAAGGTTAGGACTAAAAAAAACCCAGAGAATTAGAAAACAACAATCCGCCTCATTCGGGGATGATTTTTGTTTCCCTGCCTGCTGACTGAGAGCATCTGTGAAGCCACTTCAGCGCAAAACAAAACAGATGCTTTGGTTTTTATCTCGAATGCAACCAGGGCTAGTAAATAAGCTGTCTTTGTTTTCCAACATTTGCTTCCTCATAAACATGTTTCTTCCATATAAAATGTGGGATTCGACAGCAAAACCCAAAAGTTTAAGGTCAGAATGAGAGCAAGGATATTTACCAGCAGCATTTCTTTAGATGTCAGCAGAATGTGCTGATGCCCAACGCGTGGAAAAATGAGCGAGAGCAAGCAAAGTGTGAGTCAGTGGTTGGTATACGGCTCCCAGGGGCCCAGTACACTTCTTCACAGTCAGTTTGAAACCAAACACATAATGAAGCAGGCCTCTGGTGAATTCGCCTGCGCTCCCGGACACACACACACACACCCACACACACACACACACGCTGCAGCAGATAGTTTGCACTGTGTGAAACAAACGGCTCTCTTCTTACAGTCGCCGTGTTTCCTGAGTTAGTTTATGCTAAACCAGTAAAAGCAAACTACCGTTACTACAGTGAAAACAAAACTGATCATTCAGGACGATTAATAATATATTCCACTGTAAACATTACAACGTGCCAAACAGGCAACTTCATCTGGAGCAAATTTGGGGTCAACCAGAAAGACAAACATGATTTTGTGAAATCCAGAGTTGATTGTATTTGTTTTTACTGAATTCCTTGGTTTGGTTCTTCTGTTATTTATTCAAAGATAATCCAGGTTGACAGTCTTTTCTGAAATAAATTTATGGAGGTAATTTGTGACATCATCTGTATAACTTCAGGTTTATAGATTTATCCTCTGTGATTCAGCATATGGCAAATATGAACTCAATATTCTAAAAAGAAAAAGAAAAAATACCCTTTTTCACCTTTTTGTTTGGAAGTAACTCATGGAGGAATTGTTACTGTTCTAACCTCTGGCAGATCATAGCTGTGCTGCAGTGACAATGTTAACTTCTATATAAATAGAAAAAAGAATAAAAAAAAAAATCTTTTTACAATTTTGTTGTGTATTGATCGTTTTGCTGCTTCATTTGCATTTGGCTTTAAACATTAATTTAACACTTTCTGCATTTGAATGATTGGTAAATATAAGAAATGATCAGGAAACCTGAACAAATGACAATTTTAAATGTCTTTATGCTCTGAAGCGCTTTGTCAATGCTTTGTTTCATAAACAAAAGATCACTTTCACCAACTTCCAGATTTACTGGGATTATGTGCAAAACGTTGTGCCTTATTCTGCAAAGAATAAGGCAAAAAATTGCATATTTTATGCAGCCTAAAATAATGCAACACTGTAACACTTACAGGTATGCTTATTGACATTATTTTATTCTGGCATCATGCTGGTTTGTAATATAAATGACAAAATATTAGTATTTCCAAAATAAAGACTGAATTCTGAGTTTGTAAGATGTGTTGCTGAATAAATCCATATTGAAAACTATTGTAACAAATATTGATTCGAAACAAAATGTCATGATTTTAAAAACATTTAGGACTAAAATGTTTGTTATTCTCAAATTATACAGAGAAAAAACAAGAAACATAAAACATTTTCATAGTTAATACATCAACTCACTTGAAGAAAATACCTTTAATATCCAAATTATATATAAGTTACACATTTTAAAGCACTTTTTAAGCAGCGTCATGAAGTAATGTGGGTTTATGAGGCTTTTTTAATGGAAAACATCTGCTGCTTGAGGCTGAAATAAACAGGTTTAGCTAAAGAGCTCATGAATAATCCCGTCCACTCATATTAATCCGGCTTCTAATATTGATTGGATTAAAAACAAGTTGCAGCCTCACTTTTTAAACGCGTCATCCAGCCATCATCGCTCTCTAATGCTCCAGCTGTGGCTGAGCCTCACCAAGTGAAATCACATCAGGGACCCGGGGGGCTCTGCTGAAACACAGCATACCTCAACTCCCCTGTGAATCCGGCTCCCCTCCATCACAGCACCTGATAAGGCTTTGGGAAGGTAGGGGAGCGTCGGCCTGCCAGGTTTTCTTCAGCCTCCTTATCAGAAATGCTGCTATTCCCAGGAAATCGTTGGTGGGAAAGTAAAACTTAATTAAAACGGTGGTGAGAAATGGCTCAGGTTGGACCTGAGTGAAGTTGGCCCCCCCACAAATCAGACAAAATTGGTGTCAAACGTTTGTGCAGCAAAGATTTTCGCTTGTGCTGCTACCATTTTAAAGATATAAAGAAACATTTCTAGAGGTCATCAAAGGTCAACCAGCCCCCCCACCTTCTTCAAATCAAACAAAATGGTGTCAATCAACTCGACTCCGTTTGTGCTGCTTTGGCTTTGGAGATATTAATGAAATGTTAAAGGTCAAAAGGTCAACCAGCCCCCCCACCTTCTTAATATCTTTTGAATGATAGCAGCACAAACAAAAAATTTTGCTGCACAAATGTAGCACAAACGTTTCACATCAATTTTGATTGATTTCATAAAAGAGGGGGGGCTGGTTGACCTTTTGACCTTTAACATTTCATTAATATCTTGCAGCACAAACAAAAATTTTTGCTGCACTAACGTTTGACACCAATTTTGTCTGATTTGCAGAAGGTGGGGGAACAACTTCACTCAGGTTCAAGTTGGACCTGTTGGGTCCAAGTGACGAAGGAAAACAAGACATAAAGATTCACAGATATTACAGTGAAAAACAACTGAACTGTTTTTAAAAGTTTGTTACATAACATCCACAAACATTGTTGGAGTTTACGTAACGTATTTTCCTGACTATAGAGCGCACCATACTATAAGCCGCAGCTACAATTAAAACCAAAAAAACAAAACAAAAAACCAGAAACGTACATATGTAAGCCGCTGGTCTCTCCGCCGCTCTCGGTTTTCCACAAGGACATAGGAAAAAAAGTAGCGACTTATAGTCCGAAAAATATGGTAATATTCAAACGCAACGTAGTGAATAATTGTGAAGTAAAGGTAAAAGGATATTTTAACACTAAATAAATCCTGGCACAACCAACAGAGTTCACAAGTTAGCTAAATAATTAATAGGGCTGAACTAATCAGATTAAACATGATGAATCGATTATTGAAATGATTGTAAACTAATAGAGTCTTTGATTAATTGTTGACTGCAGTAAACGGATAAAAAAGGCCATATAGCCTCACAAGTTAGCTAAACAATTAAATGATTAATCCGATTAATCACGATTGATCAATTATTGAAATAAATGTCAACTAATTGAGTAATTGATTAATCAGTGACTGGAGTATACAGATTTTAAAAAAGGTCAAAAGAATAACAGTCAAAGCTGTGATGAAGCCAAAACTGCACAAAAAATATATACATTTTGAATTTAAGATAAAAAAAGAAAACCTTTTGTCTGCATATATGTTGTAAAATCAGAAGGTATGATGCAGTTTTTATGCTAAATACATGTAACAATTACTGAATGGTGAATAAAAAAGTAAAAACCTTTTCAGAGTTGATGTTTCTTCACATATTTTGCATCACCCAGAAGACGATAATGTTTGGGCGAACATTGAACAAAAAGGTTTGGGAACCTCCATTTCAAACATAATATGAATAAAACACTGAAAATTGTGGTTGTAACATGTTAAAATGTGGAACTTGATGGAAATAAACGCAGTTTCATCGGTTCTCTCTCTCCCCAGCATCTTTGTCTGCTCCTCTCCAGCTGTTTTGATGTTTCTGTGAAAAACCCTGTTGATTCCTGGAAGCGGTGAGACGCACGAGGCCGTCTGCTCTCACTCAGGCTGTGTAATTGGCTCCCCTCCTCTCAGACAGGTATCCCAGTCCCTGACTAATGCGTCCCACCTCTGCCCACCCATCTATCCGCCTGTTCATCCGTCCAACCCTCTGCAAGCCACCGCCGCTGCTATTATACACGCCGCATTAGCCGCGCATGAATAACAGGCCTGCAACAATGACCTGCACCCATTTCTCGATTTGCGGTTGCTGATGATGAACTGCCATAATGCTGAGTGCATCAGAAGCTGTGTTATCATACAGCTTAAGTCCAGATGATTAAGTGTGGTGTTAGTGAAGTCGGGGTAAGAGACGCTGGCCAGGCAGTGGCAGAGGGGCAGATGTTAATGACCTCACACTGTTTGTGGTTACATGTCATCAATCATCTCCCAACATGCAGCTCTACATCTGGATGCTCACTCTGGGGCTTTATTCCCACACAGACTGACAGTATTTTCCAAATAAGAAAAGGGTAATGGCATGTTTTCCTAAAAAATAAAAAAAAGAAGATATTGTGTCACTACGGCTCAGATCAGGAATTATTTTTGGCTTCCTCCACCTCTCTTCTATATGCTCCACCAGAAAAACGTGGATATGTCGTGATGCCTCGTCTCTCCCTGGCATTGGAAGACTTGAAGCATGAGAAATATGCCTGACAGCTGCGGGGGGGAAACATATGCAGCCGATAAGCTTGAGTTAAAACAACCGTCAGTTGGAGGAGATCAGAGAAAACCTCGACCAGTTCTGACGAGCCTCAGGTCTAATTAACGGCTCAAATCCAAACGTGCTTGTTGGAAAGTTGGAAATGCCACATGGTTACAACATTTGTCCACTGCATCAGTCTTCTCTACATTTGTATAAATAAATAATATTAAAATAATCATGAACCCTCAAAAATAAAGAAACAAAAGCGATTCTAGTTGCTTTGGACATATTCCATCTGGATCAATCAACAACTAAATGCAGCAGGACGTAATAATGCTTCTGACTGATTGCATGATGGGAAATGCTGCCATCTAGTGAATATTTTGAGCTGAATTTATTTTGATTTGTTTGCAGGATGCATTCTCTATTTACTGTTGCACGTGTAGCTTGAGTTTTCATACGCAAAATGTTGTGAAAAGAAAAAGCATGTTTTATTTTCTGCACGTTTCAACATGTTTCCATAAATCATTCAATATAAATCAGAAATTAGGTAAATTTCCATAAATCTGCAACTTGTTTTCTGCAAGAAGCTTCATGTAGTTCAGTATTCATGTAAAAATATGTTCAATAGTGAGAAGAAATACTAATTTAACAAAAATAAACCATTGAATTAGCAAAGACAAATCACTTGAAATTTCAGTTTTATTCTCCATCACATTAAAAAGTCAGAGCATTTAAAAAAATAAAAGTTCTTGTTTGAAAATTCATACATTTCATTAAGCCATTTTTTTTTAGCAACATGTTAAAATGTTTATGTCAAATTTTAACTTGTATCTGCATTTTGCAGCATATTTTGGTAAATAGTAAATGCTAATATTGATATTTATAATTTTGGTTTAATTTCTCTAGTTGGCATAAAACGGTGTGAAACATCAGCTGTGTTGGTAAAATAGCACTTCCGCATGCAGCCACTTGGTGGCGCTCACTTAACACAAATCCTGGTTCTGTTCTGGATACATTTCAGCTTCTTATCCACTCAATAATTCATGTAAATATGAAAAAAACTAAACAAAAACAACCTAATTTTGTTTTTTAAATCTGCATCAGAACCGAAACGGACTTCTCCTCTTTAGATAAATCTCTTCAGCAGAAAACTAGTGACTGATATACAAACCTAAGAAAATATATCAGATAAAAAGTTGATCTAAACTTACAACAGGCTGCGATTCCCATTAAATTGTAGATTTTAACCGTTTCAGGGTGGAATGGCAACAATGAGGATCAAAAAAGAAAATACAAACATTTGAGAAGTAATTTACTTTTTTTCTTATAGATTTTGGATACTTAACATAGGGTCATATTATTTCCACTAATATTTGATAAGAATCAACTTGACTTACATGCTTTTGTTCGTCAGAAACAACTTCTGGAGTAATTCTGGTTGAATTTCTGACCAATCGTATTGGTGGAAAGTGTAAAGGTTAAACTTTGAGGACTTCCTGGTACACATCCAGCTTTTAAACATAACTTTATATTTCTATAAGGTAAATCCTGAATTTAATGTTATTCCATTCAGAAATAAGCTGCTGAGAAAGCAGAATTTTGTCCACGTTTCAGCCACCAAGCTGTTGATGTGAGACAAAGTTAATGAATTCAACGTCTTTGTTTTCCACCCAGCTTGTACAATGTTCCAGTATTACTGGCAGTTAAACCCACAGCATGATTCCACCCACACCGTGCTACCTAATGCAAGCTTCATATAAAGAAAAGCTCCATCTTGACTCCTTCAAACATTCTTATTGTATTTGTGCACAAAATCTCTAGTTTATGAAGGGGTTAACCTTTTGTAAATCCTTCATTGATGTGTTATTTTGTTGTTTTCACACTAAATGTTATTCCCCCAATATTGTGCTCGGTTTCAAGTTATAACCAGAAAGAGCCTGAATATCTTTTTCTTTTTTTCCTTTCTATATTTTGTTCCACTAGGTTTGGGTCTATCCTTGAAAAAAAATGAAACCTGAAAGTTGTTGTATAAGCATAAACAAATAAAAGTGACAGCAAAAGCAAAAGTAATTCCATGAAGGAGAGAAAACCACTCAAAAGATCCATAACTACCTTCCATCAACTCTGAAATAAGTGATCCACAAAAACCTTATTAGCAGAAATCTCTTTCCCGGCATTAAGTGGGGAAGAATTGGGCCCTTTGAAGCAAACATTCAGACGTTTCTTCGTTTCCTTAAATGAGCAATCAAGGACATTGATGCGCTGAGAATCTATTCGCTTTTTATGTAAAGTAGCTTTTGGAAGTCGTTTAAATGAGCTGAGAAATCGTTTCTAGACAGAGAAAAACATTAAAAGTTATTTGCAGACATCAAACAGGCAGGGTCAAACTCCTGCAGCCATTAAAGTTAAAATTTTCGACTTTAGTATTTTAGAAATGTCCTTGTTTCTTCTTGAACATTTCTGAGATTATTCTCAACATTTCAGAGTTTTTAGGAAGAAATTTATTTCTTCTTTTTCTATCTATACTGTCCCTAATAAGCTGTTGTATTAAACTAACAGAACCATAAAGTATAGAGCCGGAAGCTCAGCTTTTCTCAGGACGGTGTGAGGTCTCGTTGAACAGCACGGACCAGTTGCACCAGCGTCTCCATCCACAGCTCCTTCTGGTGCTGGTTGCTGATCTGACCGAGTATCTGTGAGCTGTAGACTAAAGTCAGCACCGTTCTCTCAAAGTCCTGCCAGCCGAGCGGTCGCCGCCGCTGGGCCAGGTCCGCCATAAGGCGGCGGATATCGGAAAGCTTCTTCGGCAGCACATCCTCGCAGATAACTTCTAGTGTTTTCACGCTTCTCAGGGAGGCCAGCTCCTCATCTGGGATCAGCAGGGGGCGCTCTTCACCTTGGATCTGCATTCCGGCAAGAAGAATCTGCAAAGAAAGGAACAAAAATTCAGGAAGTGCTCGAATAGCCACATATTTCCGAAGTTTCAACCGATTTCTTCCAAACATCGACTAAGGCTGATCTGAAGATCCAAACTGACCTCAAACAGCAGCTTAGCGTCCTCCTCTGAGTGCAGGAAGGTGGGATTGATCAGGGAGTACGCCCCGCGCTTTATCAAATACGCAGACGGATACAGAGCTGGACGACAGGAAATTCAATTAGACAAGCTGGGCTGTGTTTAAGAAAATTAGCAGCACATTATTTAACGAGGCGAGGGCGTGGGTGGACCGTAGGTCGAGTAAACACAGATTCATTACAGTTTAAATATGAAGCAGGTGGCAGAGGCTCTGGCTCCAGCTGAGAGGAGGGTAATTGGTCTTCGACCCGATACATGGATGCTGCTGTATGAGTGGCACTATAGTTGGTGCTTCCAGAGAAAATAATATCTGCTCTGGATCCAATAATCTGATGTAGGTGGAATTAAACACCTGCTGCCTCATTTGTTGCAGAAACAATCAGAAATGGGTTAAAATCTGCCATTTCCAGTCCAAATGTTGGACATATTCACAGGACACAGCGAATATGTGTCCTGCGAATATGGATTCGGCAACTTAGAGCAGAGTAAATATGCACAATATTCAGCATGGATTTAAATGTCTTTTTGTTGCATTTCATTGATGTAACCTTTAAACTGATGGTTTTCTTTGGACATTTCGTCCATAAGACCTCAAGGCTGCAGGAGCTGCAATTCCTGCTTTAATTTATGACTAAATGGCAAGCTTCAGTAGGCATCCCAACAGCAATGTAACATAATGACACTATTGGCATTTGAAATGGCTTCTGGCAAGAATCATTTTAACTGTGGAAGTATATAATGCCAAATCAAAGGAAGCTCTCAGTAACCAAAACAGGAACAGAAAGTTGTGAATGGTGGTGAAACAAGACACTTCAGGGCAGCAGTTAGCAAGAAGACAGATAATGCAAAGAGGGAAACTGGGAAAAATAAAAAAAGATTCAATTTCTGCTCAAATAAAAAAACAAAAAGCTTGTTTTTCACTTGTGGCAGTTACGTTCATTTCCTGACTGAATCATGTGACCTGCTCTGCAGATTTTATCCAGACACACATAAAGCATCATTCATTAAACTGAATGATGTTCAAAGCAAAGTGCAGCAACACAACTTGTTATGAAAGCACCACATCCGCGGAGTTAACTAGATCCACACCGAGGTATCAAAGAGTCATATCAAAATAAAACGAAACAAGTTAATGTTAGCCAAGGACTTCATCAAACATGTTGATTACAATCCTGAAAAACTGATGTTTTAATGTTGTTGATAGAAAAGCTGAGTGGGATATAATATTGATAAAACAAGTTGTGTTTTGTGGCGTCTAAGGTCTCACAACGTTAAGACCTCAATATTCAGTTTATTGTGACATTTTCACCTTGAAGTGTCATTTTCTGGTGATGAGTCTCATTTCTGCAAAGGAGAAAAATACTTTAAAATCTATTTTAGCAGCAATAAAAATAAAGAGCATACAATTTCCTCCTTCTGTTGCTTTCTAACCAATCAAAATGCAGGAAAATCTTCTACATTTTCTGGATATTCTGCCGTTATAATCCACTGCGTCATGTTTTCTGGTTTTCTCCGGTCTCTCACTCTGCACATTTATTTAAACCCCCCCACAAACATTAATGAGGCACAATAAAAAGCACTGGATCTCATCTGAATTTGGACCCAGCTCTTCTACAACACCGCATCGGCTCATAAATCCGCAGTGTTAGCTCTGTGGTTGTGCCAGACAGACACGTTTAGCTCCAGTTTACAGTTATGAGGTCAGCCAAATCCTCGTGTAGTGGACCAAGCGGACCCGCCTTCAGCTTGGTTCAGTTTCAGTCGGTGCTTCGGCTTTGCGTTAACAGCTAAAACATGCAGGATGTGCAGAACATCTCTTTCTCCTGTGTACCAGCGTCAGGATGATAATTGTCCAAATCATCGCACATTATGTGCAATCCACAGATTATCAGCAAAACCATAAGCAGGATGTTTGAACCACTCAGGTAGAGTCCATTTACAAAATACTAGAAGTTATGAGTAGGCCAATATGTAACTTATGTATTTTCTTGTTTTATATGAGATTATATATGTTTGTAGCCCAATTCTCCAAAAATTTGGCTGCAAAAAGGTGCAAAAACATGTATTAAAATACCTGTTTGATTTATTAAACTATTTTAGAATCCAAACACTTTATTCACATATTTGCTACAACTGTTCGAACGAGATGATGAGAAACCAAAACTGTTTCCATCAGTGTCACAAAAACACAAACAAAGCTTCTACGCTACACCTGATAATCATCGTTTCTCTCAGTGTTTTATAAGCCTGGCGGGCCACCAGGCTTTACTTGTGCCCCCACCAAGCTTGGCATTAAGTTTTTTTTTATTGTTGCCTTTTTTAAGACTTTATAGTTGGTGTTTAGGCATAAATATTCCAGTCTCCCAATAATGCATAACTATCAAGTGATATTTTAAAATTTCCAGACAACTTTAAACATTTTTTTTTTTTATCATTTTTTTCTCCGAAGAGTTTTTTTTTTTTTTTTTTTTGCGGCGCTAGTGGCTCGCATTTTCCGCGACAGTAGGTTGACAGGAATGGGGAAGGAAAGGGGAAAGACATGCGGCAAGGGTCGCCGGGACCGGGAGTCGAACACGCGACGTCCGCGTCGAGGACTAAGGCCTCCAAACAAGGGGCGTGCTAAACCCCTGCGCCACCACAGCACGCCCCCTTTAAGCATTTTTTAACTCAAAAACACGGTGGGCGGCTGAATGACTGCCCTAGTGCTCCGAGCACTGGGCTTAGCAAATTTTTTAGGGGAAACCCTGCTAAATATATCACAAAAAAATAAAAAAATCAAGGAAATTATATAATAAGTTTATTATTCTCTGGATTTTTATGGGTCACCACCGCACCTAATTATGCCTCATGGTAAATATATCTTTAAGCTCTCATTCATAACTTTATCTTAACAGAAAGAAACTGCACTAACCCCATAACCCAGATGTAAAAGGTAATAACCACCAGTGGAGGGAATGACTTGAAATGCAGAACAAGGCAGCAGCTCTGGTTCTGAAACTTCCCGACCTTCAAGCCTCAGCATGCGTCCTCATCCCCGCAGACGCAGCCAGAAACAAATATTAAAGCTCTGGAAGTCGTGCATCATCCAGTTGTGCAGCAGCTCATGCATCAGGACGGATTCTCCATGATTCTTTTAAATGAAGACAAAAAGCCTCTCCAGATCTGCCTTTGAACCTCCACATCTTCTAAATACAGAGAACAGAAAGCAGACGAGAACCAGCAGCAGCCAGAGGTCAAAAGGTCATCTGTGTAGCATTACACCAACATCCTGCCACCTAATGAAGCAACAGATGTCTGACAGAGTGATAAAGAGCTACACTGGGGAAAATAATTGCTTTATTCATCTCCCGATTTTCCACTTACAAAGAAAAGAGACATATATGGTTTTATTATAGGTTCACATAATGAGTGACTATAAAAAAGATTTGATACTGGGACTATTTTACTGTAAGCCATAATGGTAAATATTTGCCCTGTTATCTATTTCTTCTATTCATAATGTTGTCTTGCACTTAAATGTTTCATATCATGAAATAAAGTTGTTGTTTTGTCTCAGGGCTTCAATTTTGGCACAACCAGGGAAAACGTGTTTTACAGTCAAGTTCATCATTAAATATAAACATTTTGGTATTAATGTAATCCCATACAGTGTCTACCTAGACTGCTGGATGAATGTAGAATAAAAACTCCAGCTTTATGCTTCAGCGGATGGTAAATAGTGAGAAAACACTTTGCTGCTCATGGAATCGCTGCTTACTTTTACATTCTGCCAGTGTTGATTCACAGAAACAGAAAAATCTTACGATACTTTAGGGGGAAAAAACAAAACAAAGGTTGATGCTCCCTCTGTAACTGTCAGAAAACAAATTTCACATTCTTGAAGACTCCAATCACTTGTGGAGGATCATGATGCAGAAATTTGACTTTTTGGAAAGTTATTAAACTGGGGACATAATTCATATAGAGTATAAAACATTTAATTTTTAAACAAGTTGAAGTTGAAGTGGTGTAGCCTCACACACAGGTAAAATAATCTACAAAAATCTATTTTAATGGAAAACTAGAACGCTCAGAGCTTTGGCATTTATAGAGGGGGGAGTGATTACTGAGACAAGAACCAGGTGAGTTTAACTAGGTGAATGTGCTGCAGCTGAAGAAGGCTTACATGGAAAACAACCTTAAACAATATCAAGAAAAAAACGAGCGCTAAAAAAAAAAAGCTGAAAAAGTAAATAAAATCACAGGAATAACTCGCATCACTAAACTCAAATGCAATGAAATTCAGAACCTAAATGTTTCTGAGGATTTAGTCATAAAAATATAACACATTGATCAGCACAAACCTTCTCAGTGTGATTGCAGCACATATAGAGAAGCCATTGCAGCTAACTCAGCTGAAACTTTACAACAGCAGCAGAGTAAACACATGTTTTTAAATGCAAACCAAAATGTTATTGGTTGTTGCCCAGGGCAACAAACTGGGAGGTTAAAGATATCCAGAACCCACTGCAGGGATGAGATCTCAAAAAGACCGGAGTGAGTTGCATTTTTTTTTAATTTCTATTTTATACAACAAAATCATAATAAATTGTAAAGAAAAATAGCATAACTGAATATAGCAGCAGTACTGCAGCAAGATTCTGGGTTTGAGTTTTCTGGTCTTTCTGCATGGAGTTTGCATGTTTACCCTGTGCATGGGTGGGTTTCTCTGGGTACTCCAATTTCCTCCGGTCTCTCAAATAGCAATTAGATGTGTGTGTGTGTGTGTGTGTGTGTGTGTGTGTGTGTGTGTGTGTGCATGATTGTTAGTCCTGCATTGAAAAAAAACAAGATTTTACCAAGGATTTTCTGTTGTAGTTTTTAGAGCAAATATCTTATTACACTTGAAATAAAGGCCAAATCAACTCAGAAGAAACTTGTTTTAAGTAAATAATTCTGTAATATGCATAAAAAAGTTTATTCGCCATGCTAATTCAGGAAACAGACACGTTTAAGTCCTTGCTATTTATTTGGCTGCTCTCAGAATAAATTTCAGTCCAGATGTCTGATCACATTGACTCGGCTCCCTTCTTGTTTCTGATGCTTTTGTTTTGGCTTCCTTCTGTCCTCCAGTTCACCACACAATCAATGTTTGTGTGTGCAGACTTCCCCTGCATGTCATCATGTGGAGGCAGGGAACTTGTAATCTCCTGCTAACTGCTTGCAAGGAGATGAGAGAACAACAATGATGCATTAATTAGCCGGGATAAACAGAGCTCCTGGCTACTGGGATGGGTTTTTTTTGTCTTTTGACATGACAAAAGAAAAAAACAAAAAAAAACAAACGAATGGATTAAAAAAAAAAATAAAGTCTATATCTCTCTGGGTGCATTAGAGAAAGGTGAAAAGGACAGAAAGGAGAATGAAATCCTCACAGCAGCAGCTCATCTTCTGCATTTCAATTCACCTCCAGATGAGTGTTAAAATCCTGTCAAGTGGCGACATTCTTGTGACTCGGATACAAATTCAAGCGTTTTCAGAGCAAACACAGACTGCAGCATCAATATTCCCAGTGTGAGTCCAATCTGTAAGAGAGTGAGCTGCAATAAAGTCATGCTGAATTACAGGGAGAACTGGCAATGAGGGATGATTGAGTACAAATATGTGCAAACACTTTACTTCTTTATTATTGACATTTTCTGTTGGCAGCTCAGAGCAACAACAGACACGTTTGGTTTTAAGTTCACTTTGTCAAAACTTGGCGAAGACTCATCGATGTTTCTGGTGCTACAAAACAGAACTGCCTGACATTTTACAGTTTTGTGATTTAAAACTGGAGAGCAGAAATGCAGAATAAAAAACATGAGAAAATATACAAGAAAGGATCCAGAAAGCTTTCAGAAGGGCGGTCACCAGGAAGCATCAGATAATGTTGACGATATACATACATACATAGATAAATACATATTTATCTATGTATAGTATTTTATTTAGAATTCAAACAAGCAGAGATTAGAGTCAGTGAGTCAAAGGGGAAAGATCAAGCAAAGAACATGCAGCTTTCAGTCTTTAAATGCATCAACTAGCAGCATGCACAAAAACAGAACAGTGTTTTATTAATCCCACACAGGAGAAAGAATAAATAAATGGAGAATCTGGTAAGTTGTGTCTGATCTGATCTGAGCTGTTACCGTTACACAGCTTAGCTGAAGGGAACTAAAGAGCAAATCTGCTTTTTATTTCTGAAAATAAATATTCACTTTATTTGAACATAAAAGTGAATAAATAAAATCAGGTGGTAACTGTGGAAACACAACAAACTACAGAGATTATTATCTGCACTTTTGTATAAAGAAAACTTTAAAATTATGTCATCATAGTCGTTTAAACATCTAATTTTTTTGTAGAACTGGAAAAGCTTTTTTCTGAAAATAAGTTGCAGAAAGTTTTATCTTTATCTAGAAAAAAGATGCAAAATATTGAAAACTGAAGTAAATATCCTAATATTTTATCGGCGGTGTTGTTGAAAGACTTTGAGCGATGTGAGTATTAAGACAGGAATTTCCTGAGCGTCTGTATCCAGTAACAACAAGCCAGACATTTTTCTTTGGAAACTGAGAGCCGAGTGTCAAATGTTCCTAATTACTCCTGAAGATAAACACATTCTTTCACAGAAAGACCAAAGTTATCATTATTTATGGCTTATTTCTATTTTATTATACGTTTATAGCTTTTGAAAACGATTCCAGTTCTGCATGAGAAATACATTTTCAAAGCTAACATTTCTCAATAACGCGGTGAAATGTTTTAAACCGGCAGGATTTATGTGTATTTATTTTTTCCTACCTTTCCTCTGGTGCTGAGCGACCGCTTGCAGGCTGGACAGGTAAACGACGGCGAGGAGAGCCCACCACCTCCGCGCCATGCTGATGATCCTCAAACACAAATCAACACACACACTTAGCTTGTCAAACTCACTGCAATCATGACAAAAATAACTTCTGCAATTCTATTGTGCAGGATTTTATATTTCCTCTTCCCTCTGTCAAATCTCACACTCCCTCCTTGATTTTGAGCGTGCGTGTGTGTGTGTGTGTGTGTGTGTTTGTGTTCCCCGTTAAGGCCAGACAGTCTGGTTCCCATCTGGAAATCATCAGTTTTTGGGAGAGCTTTTGCCCTCCTGGCTGAACTTCTCTCTCAGCCACTGGAAGGTGGTCTTTACTCACTGGGTGACTTTTTGGTTTTTCTCTCTTTTCAATTGATACAAGTGAATGCTTCACCGCATGAGTGATGAAGCTGAATGCTGCCAGACTGATCATAATAATAATAACAATAATAAGAAATCAGAACAGTCTTCACCTGGGAACACAAACCTTTATGAGGCAGAAAAAGCCGATCACGTTAAATTAACTTAAAATAAACCAACAGAAATGCCTTATTATTGACCTTTCCAACTGAATCATAGATTGCTCATAATATCTCTTTTATTATTGTCACAAAATCAAACTCTTTTTCTATTAAAACCTGAACCTGTAGGTACTCATATGGATATAAAATGCTATGAAAAATAAAGTGAGAAATTGCCTGCACTTGTATAACACTTTGTCAATAGACCATAAAATACTTTACACGTCAATCGTTCAACCATTCGACCTGAAGACGGCAGAACTGAGACAATGTTGGATCAAATATTGCAGAATTAAAGAAGTTTACACAAAAATGTCACAATTTGCACAGAAACACAATTTAGCAACCTTATGAAACAATTAATATAGATTTTATTACAAAAATAAGTTAATTTGTGGTTTAGGTGTCAGAAAATTAGGTTTAAAGACAGAGAGATAAATATACAAACCTATTTAATAGTTATTTCAAGAACTTTATAACTACGTGGAAGACAGTTTGTAGATTAATTACACAGAGATGAATGTTTGAAAACCACTTTTCTGTTAATTCTGATAATTTTCCATTTACAGCACATGAAAAATTAGAATAGGACATCAGACCAAATAAAAACCTACCTGCTAAAGTACTTTTAAGCTGACTAAACTAATTGGGATGTATGTTCTAATTTATTGAATATGACTGTAATTTGTTAAAAAGCGCTCCAGAAAGTTGCAGAGTCCACACAGTGTTTATAAAGAAGATCCTGGGATTACTGGATACTTGATCACTCTTCTAAGAACCGATCAGTTACTGTCATGGATCCACCGTTTAAGCAAAGCCTGCAAACGTTTAACAGAATCCAAGTTGATGCCAGTTATGTACATCTTTCAGGGATTTTTCTGTTGATTGGAGATGATGTAAGAAAATTTGAAGGCAGTCTATCATACACCATACTCAGCCCTGAACCTTCAGAGTCACATAAAGACAGTTAAAAAGTCAGTCTTCGACCACCTGAGGAGCTTTTCGCTGCTGCAGAAGAGCTGAAACACAGAGTTCCTTTAAATCAAGGCTAAAAACTAACCTGTTTAAAGTTTCTTTTGAATCACAATTAATGAAACATAATTAATGAAACATTTACCAACATATTTGATGTGTATTGATGATTTTAAAGATGAAGAAACTTTACCATCAACACGGTGAAGTTTTGATAGTTTTCTGCTTTTATGTTGAAAATCACTTTGTGCTATACAAATCAACGTCATTGATTGATTGGTGCCACTGGTAACACCATTCTTGGCTGGTACAGTTAAATACTTGTTTTCATTGTGTCCAACTATGTCCAAACGTTTTCTCCTGAAGACATTTAGATGGTCTACGCTCAGCGGTGAAGATTTTTAATTCTTTCTTGGTCAACACTGGCTAAGTCCATGTTCATGGTAAAGTTCCCTCATTGTGAAACTGTGGATTTTTCCTGGTCATTCAAACCAATTGTCTTTCACCTGAAGGTGATAGTTTTGTTCTCAGACACTATTTTGGTTTACAAACAGTAAAATGATCCAAAATACATATTAAAACTTGTTTTCAAATTGAAATTAGGCTAACTTAAAGCCCCAACCTTACAGGGAAGCTTAAGACACCGATCAATTTAAATGAGTTCTACCAACTTATGTTAATAAAGTGGTCAAATGCCCAGCCAGAATTATGCCAGTTAATTGCTCGTTATTATGAATTAATAAGATGAGTTAATTGCTACAGAAATGGTGTGATTCCTTTGCTTCTTGGTCAGGTAGGTTTTCCAAATATGTTTTATGCATGAAGTTGTGCCTCCAGTTCTTGCTTTTGAAAATGTTTAAACTTCCCTGTTGTCTTATTGTTACACAGTGAAAAAAGAAAGTTTCAAACCTTTAAAAGTCAAAATTAATATTTTAAGTTGTCAGTGTTGGTATTTAAAACAAAGTTAATTGGGCAGATCTACAAAATCTTATGTTAGTGAAATTTAAAGATTTTCTTAATGTTTCATTTTCCAGTTTGCACCTTGTTTTTTTTGCACTCTACAAAAATAGAAATGCATTCAGGTGAAATCTGGAGGAGAGGAGCAGCTCAGAGTTGCAAGCTGGAGCTCTGGTCTGCTTCTGCTTCACATGAGCGACACATAAGGAGAAGGCAGATGGCACGGGCAAAAAAAGTCTTCCCTGCAGCTCATTCCCTCTGTGTTTGCCTGAAGGTGCTCTGATTCAACGAATGAGAGACAAGAAAAGTTATGCAGAACAATAAAGTTGTTTTTCCACAAAAAAATGCACACTGCATAAATACAACCTCCATTTTCTCACATCCCTCTGACCATGAGGGGGCAGTGTTATGTCACCGATCCGCTATGATCCAAAACTACCCCAACTTGTCCAGGATCCTGCACTGATTGCTCTCCCTGACAGCGTTGCTGCTGCTTGGATTGAAAAATAATTGAATTCTATTCAGATAAGGTCTGGCAATACGAATGCAGCTACTTAGCAGAGATCAGAGGGTTTGTTTGGGTTCAAACTAGGTGGAAACCCTTGAGACATCCGTTAGTTTAATTGCTTCTGTGCTTTAAATTACCGGAATGCCTCCAACATGCAAATTCTTATAGGACCACCATGAATCCAGACTTGCATGAGATTTGATTTGATAGTCGAATCACATCGAAAAGTCTGCAGCTGCAGTTTTATTCTTCAGTGTAGAACTGAAGAATAAAACTGAAATAATGGAGAATTGATTATACAGCACATTTACAGAAATAATGGGGTTCATGTCTCGACAAGACATTGTAGCATTTTGACGTGAAAGTCATGTTAGAAGTTACTGAATGATTCCTTTAAAAGACGACAAAAAGATTGAAGCACAAACTTTCATGCAACAACATCCCTAAAATAAGATGTGAACATTTCACTGAAATTTCCTTACAAAACTATCTGTACTCCCTGATCTCTATCACCGTTAAACATTTGTAGACATTTTAGGTTTCTGCAAGTTTTACACATCCAGAGATTGAAATTCCTGCGCAAATAACTAGTTCAAAGTCTCGTCTTCCTCTTGTCTTCATTTTCAATATAAATGAGCACAAAACCTTTGACATGTTGAAAAAAAAAAAAAATTTCGCAATTGCAGTGTTTTCATTAAATAAGAAAGGTAATTAAAATCAAACATGAATAAGTTTGCTCATGCGTTAAGTCAATAAGAAACGCACCATGCCATCCTCCTACCACTTCCTGTCTTCTTTTTCATGGTGAGCCAGTCGCAACACTGAATGTTGACTCAAAAAAAGTGCAAAAAAGGTGTTTTGCAAAATTAAGCAATTTTAATATGGCCCCCCAAAAATCACACCTCATCCTAGCACCAAAGCGTTTTATCAAAAAATTATTTTTTTTTTTGAAATTGGTGTGTTTCCATTAAGCAAATTTATTTTTGTAACTCCAATTTGTGCAATTATGTGGTCAATGGAAACTCAGCTATTGACTTGCACTCTAACATCAATATAATTTGTTCTGAACTAACCCATGTTTCTCTGCCAATAGGTTTCTGGAAAGTGAATCTCCTCCTCAGTCTCCGTCGCTAACAGCTTCTAGCTTGTTTCCTTCCATTTTAGTTGTATAACTTTAGTTCTCAAGATGTTGTTCAGTAATTTCTTGGATCAAACCACTAAAACTTTCACAGTACAGCTGGATTTATTCTGAGATTAAATTACACACTGGTGGAGATTAACTATGTGTCTGGAAAGGGTTAAACATAACAGCAAAGACATTTCTTGATATGAAGAAATGTTTTTTTGGGAGTTTGAGGACCATGGAGGAAAAAGAAAAGGTGTCTGGTGGATCTGCATCTACCTGCCAGGAGCCACATGAACAAACAAGTCAGAGTAATACTGAGTGGGCGTTTTCAGTCACAGCAGTTGATCATCACATCCTCAAGCAGAAGAAAAGTCTCAATTGTTCATTAACTCCTCTGCACAGAGCCTCATCAAGGCTAATCTGAATAGGGGCACAGTCAGAGCTCTGAGTGTGCGTCTGCTCCCTGGTGGGCGTCGGGCGTCTGCCAACCCAAAACGAACGCCGCTTTGTTTCTGATGTATACCACGCACTGCAGAGGAGACAGCTACCTCGGGTCCATGCTGTCTCATTAGGCTACGCTTTATACTGTAAATTTCTTATTTATTCATGCAAAATCCAAAAAGTCACATTCACTTTATGCGTTAATGAGGCATTTGGAGCATGAAATAAAGAAACGTTCCAACAATGATTTGGGTAAGAAGTCGTTCCATCTTAAAGCGGCACTGTGCAACTTTTCTAAAAATTTTTTTTTTTACTTATTTGTTAAAACTGTCATATAGATCATCTGTAAAGAAATCAAGCTCCTCTGCCTCCTCCATGTTGTCCTACTGCAAAAATACACCGCTCGATCAAAAATAACCAATCAGAACCAGGGGGAGGGTCTTAGTGCTGTCAATCATGCTTATGTATGTGAGTTTAGTTTACATATGGGTGTTCAAACAGGACAGCAATCCAAAAGATCCCATGTCTTCAATACGCATCTCAATCTATTGTACTAATCCATCGCCATAAATACAACTGAACTGTTTACAAACTGAAAACAGTTCTGACGAAGCTTCAACTGAAATGTTTCAGTTTGTAAAACCCGTAAGATAATTAGCAGGTTTTCATTGCCAACTTTCTGTTCTTATACTGACTGCCTACATTAAAACGTATTGGTTGTCTGGTCTGAAACACTCCCACCTCTTCGTTGCTCAACACTATCTAGAGTTAATACATCTCAGCCGCTCACATCGTTTGCTAACAAAAAGGAAGCGTCGCAATCTGACGAAGCTTCGCCTTTCAGCTTCTTCCTGTGAGTCGCTCTTCACAACGCTGATGCAAGAGCAGCTCAGGACTCCGTCTCTCTCCAGGCTGCTCATTTTACAGCTAATTATGTTACAAACCTGTAGCTAATTAGCATAATTAGATGAGAGACGCTGCAGCAGGTGTTTTTAGAGTTAGACCCGTTTACCAGACTTTTGTTGTTGCTTGAACACATGATTTATGGTTTTTAATACAAGAGGTCTCTTATTAGAGTTTATAAAAATGCTCAGATGTAAATAAAGTTTGATGTTGAATTAAAAACAGTACTTTATAATGCATTAAACCAACACAAATCAAGAAATGGAATGGAATAACATGACAAATTTCATAAATTATCTTCTCAAAAATGATTAAAATACAGAAATAAACTTTCAAGAACTTATTAAATTGTGATGTTTCATTAAAAACAGTGCTTTATATTATAATAAATCAACAGATAGCAGTAACATTACAATTTTATGAATCATTTTCTCAAAAATGTTTAAAATATCGCAATAAACTTTGAAGAAAAATTGTTTAGAATGAATATTTATGTCTTTACAACTAATACTAAATGAAGTCTGGACATAATAAATCCTAAATATATGTAAGGTTTATGTAAATCATGGGAAAGTGCCACAAACAAATCATCTTGTAACAAAATGCTTCAAAGTACTTATTCATTACCTAACAATGTTTATTAATGTTAAAATAGTTAGATAACGATTCCTCTTTTAATCATAATTTGGCACTTTTGGCCCTCCATAGAACAAGCTCTATATTAGAATAATTATTTGGCTTTAGAAACGTTTACTGTAACATTTCTGCTTTAGAAAAAAAAGCAAAAAACAATAGTTTAACTTTTATAATGAGAAAGCATTATTATAATCCTCTAATATAATCCAAATATTAAAGATTTGAGATCCTGAAGTCACGCCTCTTCCCGTCTCGGCCGTTACCTGTTGTCTGTGAAAGCCTGAACATTCAAAGGCGGCTAATAAAAGTTTCCTGTTTAATCTTGTTGGGAGGGAAATGAACAAAGCAGCATCCTCCGTTGCGCTGGTGATGAATTTAACTCACTACTTCCAGCTGCAGTAATCGGCTCCTCACGAGGAATGAGAATTAGTTCTGTGAGCTTAATCCGAACTGTCTCAGTGCTGCTGCACTCCAGAGAGGGAAACTGTCACAATGCCAGCTGGAGGCGTCAGACTGAGCCAGGAGTTTACACGTACAACAAGGTAATAAAAAAACTCTTGGCACTTCTGAATGCTATTCATTTCTTTTTTTATCGGAGGTGTTGAATTTGAGCCAAGGAAATTCCAATTAGCTGGTCAAGGAGCAAGTTGGAAGAAAAACAGCCAATGTTAGAAATTATTTTTACATTACTGTCATGTTGTGGACTTTTAAAGGGTCCAGACACAGAGCGGTTCTGAAGAAGTGAATGATTTAAAAGGAAAACTAAAATCAAAACTGAAGAAACTCAGAACCAGTTAGCATGGAGCTGGCTTACTTAAAACTAACAAGAGGTTTTACTCTGTCAATATCTGGATTGTTTTGTCCAAAGTAGATGGTTGAAGCTAAAATACAGTCAACAAAGAGATGAACAGAAGAGGAACTGAAAACAATAAATAACTGACTTTTGATATCAGAAAATTAAAATCAGGATTCTGAGAATAAAAGTAAAAATTCTGAGATTAAAGTCAGATTTGCACAATTGCCACTGTAGGCAGAGAAAAAGGAAGAGAAAATTCCAACAGAAGTTCAAACTTTATGAATCTCAGAAATATTTTAGAAAAAAAATGTGGAAGTTTCTGAGCTCAAAAAGTCTGAGGTTTGTAATCTCAAATTTTGAGATTAATTTCAGAACTTTCCTAGAAATTTGTAAAAAAAAAAAAAAAAACAACAAAAAAAAACAATTTAATTTTGAGTTTCAAAAGTTAAAGTTTTTTTTTTTTTTTTTTGACTTTTCAAGCTCTGAAATGCTCTTGTTTTTTCTAGAAAGTTTCTGAGATTAATCTCAGAGTTTATGAGTTACTCTTCTGTTACTTCCTGTCCCTAACGCACAGTTGTAGATTAGAGTTAAAAAGTCAGAATTATTTTTTTTCTTTTCAGTGGCCTCTTCCATACTTATGTTTGTGATGGTTGGACAGACAAGTATTTTTCCTGGTATTCTTTCCAAAAAAATCATTTATTGGTTTTTCTCACCACATGCCTTTGGATGTATTTTCCTCCTTTGCCACATTAATTACTGTACACGTTGGCAAGAGAAATGGTTTGTAATTTGAGAGTTTGTAAGTGGACTGATGTGTGTGAGCTGATCTTAGCAGGGTGGGGTAAATTTTTTTCTCTTGGCCCTAAAATAAAGAGCTGTGTAACACATCAAAGCGTCTCCAGCCAAGACCCCAGATGGTCCCGACTTGGATCAGGCTGTGGCCTTCTGCTGATCATGCAGCTCTTCAGTCTGAACTAATTGAGTGGTGGCTTCTCCAACTTGTGTTTGGAAGACACTAAGCAGGCATCACGAATGACCAGAAACAAGAAAACAGCTCATTTTTAAATATGATTATGGTGGAGAAAGGAGACAGTCATAGGCAGAAAACATGGTTTTCAATTCCTTCAAGTGTTAAATCATACTGGAACAATGAAGCGGTTTCATTATGTTATCCTTCATGCAGCCTTTGATATTCTTATTTTTATTTTTTTTTAACATAAAGCCTCTTTAAAAAAAAAAACAAATCCAGTGGAACACTGGCAAATAGAGCAAATTATTCCAACCAAACACATAAAAAGTAATTATCTAAAAATGAACATAATTGTGTTGCTGATCTGAAATGTTTTGGCAGTTTTGATTTGCCAAAACCAAACTCGACCTCTTCCAATGTTGTTTCAACAACTGTAATAACTTCAATATTCAATATACGTCTGAATCGTCCCTATCATTTACTAATCCAGCTCTGGAAAAATTAAGAAACAACTTAAAATGTTCAATTTTTCCTAGTTTTACTTGTTATAGGTTTATGTTTGAGTAAAATGAACATTGTTCTTTTATTCTATGAACTACTGATAACGTGTTTGAAATTCCAATCAAACATTTTGTATTTACTCGCAGAAAATGAGAAATAGTCAAAATAACTAAAAAGATGCAGTCCTTCCAGACCTCAAATAATGCAAAGAAAACAAGTTCATGATCATTTAGAAACAATACTAATGTTTTAACTCAGGAAGAGTTCAAAAATCCATATTTAGTGGAATAACAATGAGATTTTCTTAATTTTTTCCAGAGATGTATATTCATTTATGGATTAATTTGTCTTTATTTCTTTGGATCTGTGCATTACAAATAAGTCATCTGGTTGGCATTTTGCATCAGAAATATTTAAACTGATTAAAACATTAATGTGTATGTTAGTATCTGGTTATAACTATATAAATTGATGTTAATGAGAAGTATTGAGTTGACTGGCTGCCACTAACTTGATTTTGTTTTTAACTAATGAATCTGTAAAACCTCACTTTTTACAGGGAGCCCAACTTCAGTGTCATAAAACTTGCAGCAGCAGATAAATTTGTTTAACTGAGAATATTGGACTACAGCTTCAGACATGCGCCATGTTTTGAACTGCCAAGAATAAAAACGCAATCTGCTCATAAAATTTCATCTCTCAGATGGTGACTGGATTTGAGCTTCGGTTTTTCAGCCATGGAATATGCTAAAGTTTGGATTCTTGGATCTGATTTGAAAAACAACATCTGCAGGAAGGGAGGGTGCTGAGCTCCAACCTGCCTTCCTCTCGTCTTTCTGACTGTCAAGCAGTCACAAAGCCAGTCAGATCCAAATCTCTCCCTTGTTAAAATCTCACACTTCCTCTTCCCTCCTCAATCCCCTCAAAGCTGTGTACCGCGGAGCAAAGTGCCTTGTTAGATCGGATCTTGTGCTGGTTATCCTGTCATATCCCCCCTACTTACAAAGCCTGGATTACACAATTAAATTCTGCAGTTTTGCATTTCAAAGCTTAAGCCCTTCATCACGGTGCAAACAACACGCAGAATTACAAACATGAACAACATAAAACTTCAGCAATGCCAACAAAATGAGGGTTTGTCAGATGGAAAATGTCTGAAGATGGTTCTTGTTTGGTGTCACAGCTCCTCAGCTAAAACTTTATCAAGATTTTTCATCTTTCTTACCCTCTAGATCCTCATCCTCAGTTAGGGACGATAAAATGATGATTGGTGCCCCAACTCAGCTAAAGTTGCATCTCAACTCCTCTTTTTAAAAATGGAGACAAAACAGTGGGAAGCAATAAAAGAATAAAATGGAGAGTTTTGTAATAATTGGACATGACATTCAAGGCTGCCTCTACAGAAGAAGCTTGAATTATCAGTTGAACCTGCGCCCAAACTGAACAGATTATAAGGAAGCCTTATCACAATACTTAGAATCTAAATTTGAACTAAAACCTCCGTTTTCTCCAACAAAAAACCCACAGAGGAAAATCCTCAACGCCATGTTGTAATTTGACTGTAACTGTGCAGCAAAAATGATTAACTGCACTCCATAGCTCAGATATTATTTTAGATTAAATAAATAAGAGGTAATATAATTTTGTTTTATGAGCTGTAATAATTTAGCAGCTTCCATTGATGAACTTTTTGTTTTTTCACATTACCTTTTATTTAAAGCAGAAAATATATGGTGTGATACATTATATTAATGAAAGAAAAATAAAATCACAAAGCTAATAAAGAAAACAGAGGGTATTGTGTTGCAGAGAATGAGTATTATTAACTGTGTGCATATGTATGTTTATGAGAGTGGTAAACCTTAAAATCGATCCACAGACGGCGGCGGCCATTATTTCTTCCATAAACAGAGAATAAAATCACGTTAAATATTTTTGGATATTTATATGAATTACTTCTAGAACAAACTGTTTATGTCATTCAGATAGGTGACACTAATGAGAGAGAAAAAGAAAAAAAACTGTAGCAAATTGTTTGCATCTGCTAAAGTTGATGGATATGAATTCAATCTGCATATTGAGTTAGTTAGAAAAATAAAGCAAAGTCGCAAAACATGCAGAAAAACAGAATAGGTTGGTGAATTCCTCCTGGGTTTATTTTTCATTTAATTAATTTCTTTTAAAGTGGTTTCACATCATTTTAACAGCTGTAACTATCATTTATTTTATTATTTTTGGTGAATTAGGCAAAGGTACAGGTCCTGGCACTCTTGCAAATAAAATCAAAACACTTTGCAGCTGTGATTTTAACAACATGCAAGTTAGCATATCAACCACACCAGCATGTCATATCTGTAATATTTCACAATAGAAATATTTAAATTTTTCATGTTTTAGAGCTGAAATCGCGACTTCTGATTATCCAAACAGAATTTTAATGATTCGCTGTGACTTATGGGATTTTTTCCCCTTTGTTTAATTTGGCCTCCCTCCTTGTATTTGGCAGGAAAAACTGCAACAAAACAAAAGAAAAAAGCAAAATGTTGATTTTATATCTGTGCCATTTTATATGTTTTTTTGCATAATCTAAATTCTCTCTTCACCACCAGCCAGTCCTGTCCATCTTGGCTGCTCATAACTTATTCTGCGCCTGAGTTTCTTTCTTCCTCCTTCCCCCTGAACGTTTCTATCTCCCCCTCCTAGCCGTCGTTTCTTTTATATTCTGTCAATTTCTGATCCTTTAATCCCTCCTCTCGGCATCGGAATTGTGAGTTTTCCATCCGCAGCCTTCCGCGTCAGTTTCCAATGATAAACACAGACAATGCCTCATAGTGAATGTTGACCCAGCCTTGCGGACAGCCGTGTTGGTCAGGATTTTGAGTCTTCTCCTGGTTAATCTGCGTTTCATGATGACGTTTTGGCCACATTGTGACTGTGACCATTTGTCCTCTGCCATCCCACCTCCTCCTGGTCGACCCGTCATGTTTATGTTCCCGGGCCCCGGTGGCGATGAATATCCTGTCCCCAGCATCCAGGCACAGGCTCATCTACATGCACATACTCTTGCCGCCAGCAAGTGATTTGCAAGCCTGTGCAGCAACTTCCATGAATCCATGCATGTGTGAATGTTGAATCCGGTGGATAAAGAGAATGCAGCCACCCAGCGGGGTCGTCTGGAGTTTTTTTATTTTTCTTCCTTGATACTCCCCGGTGCTCAGAGGAACACTGACCCTGACGGTTTTCTCACATGCCGGTGCTGCCATTGATCACTTCTCACACAGTAAACAAACAACGTCCCCCATCATCCCTTGCAGCGGCGTCGAGCCGACAGACTTCTGGGCTGCGGCAGGAAGCTGGGCTCATAATCATGCGTTACCCGGCAGAGCTTTGCTTTGTACTGATAAAACAGGACCTCAGTGTATAAAATAAATCACATGGAGAATATTTATTAAATCTGCAGGTGTTATCGCCATGGAGTAAAGAACACAGAGCTTCTGAATCCCTGCAGTTTCCTTTGGCAGCAGATGAAAAAAATGCATTACCTTTAAAAATCAAACAGTAACTTATTTATTCATACAATATTAAAAAGCTGCTGCGGTCAACGAGGTCGATAATGTTAAATGTTCAGGGTTTTGTATTTCACCTGCATTTCGTGAGCGGATTGAGTCTTTGGAACACATTTACTTCCATCCGTTCTTGAGATCCGGCTTGATAAAGTTATCTCTGTGAAGGATGTAAGACTCCGTATGACAGGAAGAGATTTGATTTCTGGAGAAGCTCGCAGTAGGAAAGAGTTTAGCTGATAGACTTAACACCTAACTGATAAAATAAAAACTAAGAAACGCTAAATTCTGTGCCTTTTATTGGAATTTTGTGTTATAGAAAAGTAGCGTGCAATAGAAATATAAATTATTTTATCATTATATATTATTTTTCCATGATGCCAGTGACTTGCCTCCCCTGACCGCACCTCACTGGATTGTACCAGAAACGTGAAAATACAAAGGTTCCAGAACAAAGTGCGACTAATTGCGTTAAAGTTTTTAATTCATAAAATACATGTGCAAGTTTACAAGTCCCAGACCTAATTAATAAAAGTGTGAATTTGGCAGATTTTTAACAGTTTAGAGGCTAGAAATTAAAGATATGCTTATGTCACAGAGTATTGACAAGAAGGCTGCAGCTCATCTGCTGAATGCATCTCTTTATCCACACAATCACAACAGGTTGACATGATCTCAACTGCTCTGCGTTCATTAGCAGGTGGATAATGAAGTCCAACTGAAATCACCCAAAGACAGCAAGCTTTAACATTCATTTATTGGCAGAAAACCTTTTAAAGCATTTGGTTTAAGTTCACTCCTTTGGGATGGATGGCTGCGGCGCTGACCTCACAACTTCTCTTGTGCTTCCTGTTGCTGATGCGACTATGAGTCATTGATTCAAGCCCCACCACCTGCAGATAGGCAAACTCATTCCTGATGACACCAGACTTTATCTAACACATAAATATTTAAGTGAGCTGAACGCAAAGGCAGAAACTCCAATGACAGCTCCATTTTCAGACCCCCATCGCCCCCAAGGATAAATTACCTCTGAAGGCAAACTTTCTCAAAGATTGTGGGAACTACAGATAAACAAAACAATCTATAATTAAAGCATCTGCACAGTAATTAAAACCTGTGCTATCGGTTTTCCCTGACAGCATGATACGATGCTTTTATGTTATTAAAAAAAAGAAAGAAGGAGCCACATTGTGATTTTTGTTGCGTTACTCCTGGTGTTGAGATTAAATATAGTTTCTGTATTTTTGGCTGCTTTGTGATTGCAAGCGAGGTGACAGTGTTCTTTTTGTACGCCTAATTGTTCCCTGGGTTGCTTTCTTCCTCTCCTCACAGCGATGTCTCCCATGATAAAGACGGATCAGCCTTGACGAGAAGGACCAGCCGCTCCGCCGTTTTCACTCTCGACTCTTCCGCGTTTGACAACGTAATTACGAAAGACAAGGAGCTGTGCAATTAAAAGGCAGCGGTTGTTGACAGGAGGAGCTTTAATAGGAGCGGCGCAGCAAAGACGAGACTCAACAAGGGGGGATCTCAGAGAGGAGGCGTCCCAATGTTTTGACGGATGTGGCAGGGTACCAGGTGGACTCATGAGAAACTTTACAAAAAAATAAAAATCAAGACCCTTGATGTTTTGATGCTCTTTCCTGTGATCTATGCTACTCTGCAAACACATCAGCTTCAATGTGGGCGTTATCAGTTGTTTGTCATGGCAGGTTGATAAATATTTTCCCATTGTTTATTACATTACATTTAACCGAGGATTACAGTGGATTATGGTGCGGTTAATGAACTTAATGAGTTTGCATCGTGACTCATAAAGCATCTTCTAAATTGATATTAGAGGTTAATAAACAGACTTCTGTGTTTATTGGTTATTTAATCTTTGTTCAAAATGAGATATGCATAATTTATGTTGGGAAATCAGTGCTGTACTTCGTCAGGCGAGTTTATCAGGTAGAGACGTTTGTTTTGAGTTTGCTGCTGCAGAGATGCTATTCACTGTGGCAGCAGATCATCATTCTACATTTACATAAAAAATTGCAATACTAACAAGCAGAAATCATGTCTCCATTAAGATATTTATGTTTTTATGGAAGTTTTCTGGATCTATACTGTCAGTTTCAGCCTCATTGAGGAGGAGGGAGCACCAGCAGTATTTATATCATTTTATTAGCAACCTTAGTTGAAGCAAATTTGTTTTTTTGTAGAAGATATTGCAAGCAATTTCAACATAACTTTATGACATTGCTTGAATGCTCTGTGTATGTGCCTGTGAGGTTGATTTCAGAAGTAATAATGCACACAAAGTGTAAAATATGTGTTTTAAACTGATCAGCCTCTGAAGCCTTTTAATGAACTTTGTCAGCTCAAATGGCGTCAATAACCAGACAGAAAATTTCAAATTTTTTATAGAAAATTTCGGAGTTTTTTCTAGCGAATCTGCTACTCTTCAAACTCTGAAATTTCTTTGTTTTTGCTAGAACATTTCTGAGATTTTTTTTTTACTTTTCCAACTCAAATTTTCTTTTATGTTTACTTTTTTTTTTGGCAGATATTTATTCTTTTTATTATTTACAATAGCCCCAACATGCTGTCCTAGGAACTCAACCATTGTGCTAAACATATAAATATACACCTTTGTATTATTTTAATATGCCACCCTCTTGCTTAGAGTGTGTTTTGGTGCTCTCTAGTGGCCAAAAGCATAATCAAAATAAAATAAAATATAGTTAATCTAAAACGATGACACTGTGTTGCATTTCTGCATGCAAAAGCTGAGATGACTAAGCTACCAGCAGGCAGACATGACCATTGTGTGCTTACATAAGGACACGGACATATGCAACACACACTGGAGTGTATACTTTCAAATTGGTGAGTGTGTACAACTGTCACCTGCAATATGCATTAAGTCTGAGTAATTATTGCCCTGCCTCTGTTTTTATGCTAATGTGTTCATGTTCAGCATAAATCCCAACCATAAATTTGGCCCTTTAATGAAGAAAAATGACTAAGTTGTGCCTGCACACCTTGTTAGACGAATAAAACGACTTCAGCTTCCACTGGGTAACATGCCTTTCTTTCCAATGGAGCTCTCTATCACTAGCAATCAATAACCGTCAGCCCAGTGAGAGCGCTTCGAGTTTCAGCCATCCCAAAGTTTTCATTGTTCTGCCAACTACAGATTACACCTGATTAAACTACACATTAATCAGGTGTTGTGTGCCAACTCTGCTTCTCTAAACTAATTATTTAACTTTAGCCTGCTTTCCACTTGGAATTAAATTAAGCTAAATAATTTTAAAAATACACACAAAATGTAAACTCTCGGTAAACTTGGTAGAGGCGTGAATCTAAACAGTCCACCCACTGAACACATGAATAATATTCCTCCCCTTCAGCACCAACTGATGCATGATTTTAATCTCATTTTATGATTGAGCGTCCTTGTTAATCTGCAGCTTTTTGAGACAATAATTATCATTTGATTTTGAAAAAACAAACAAAAAAAATGCAAAGGATGACGCTTTGGGTTGCGAACACATCCAGAAATGAAAGGACAGCGAATATATCAGTCATTTTTATGTCAATAAAAAACATTCTTTGAGGTTGTTTGCTGCTGTCAATGGTCTTTTATTTTGAATGTCTGTCGTGGCTTTTCAAATTCAAACAACGAAAACAGAAAAAGTAACAAGAAAAACACGCAGCCTTTCCCAAAATTAATCTCTGTGATTGATGTGTATTTTTCTACCAGCCGATGACTCAGTGAGTCCAGACTGATTTCTGGGCAAAAAAAACAACAAAAAAACGCTGAAATTGAAAAGTTTCCAGAAGCGATGATAAAAAAGCAATCTATGACCTGCTCAGTGTGAACCTAATGGGAGCTGTCAGAGAGGTGAAGTCGGTCGACTTCAGAGTACAAAGAAGTAATTGGAAATGATGAAACGTCAAACAGAAACAAGTATATGCATAAATAAGATAAACTCACTCACTGACTTTGTTACATTTGACCCAAACTTATTTAGTCTGGTCTTAGGTTGCAGCTGTTTTTCACGTGTTGCAGTGTCCAACATTGACTCGGCTGTGCCTTATTTTAACGGTTTTTATTTATTTTTTTACTCTCTGAAGGATCAATATGCATAAACACACAAACATGTGGTGCTTTCAGTCCATTATTTAGGCCAGAAGGTTGACGCATTCTTTCAGGGATTGAACAGTGAAAGTCACACTTTTGCTTTTTAAAACATTCACATATAAATCAGACATTAAAATTGTGTTTGCTGAGTAAGATGCTTTCGATTAGGTTAATCAGACCCATTAGGCAAATAATCAGCATCACTTTTTCACCTTTTATCAAGCTGCAGCTACATACTTTAATGTGTTTTATATGGATTTTTATGTAAAAACCAACACAAAGTGGTGCATAATTATGAAGTGTAACAAAAATTAAACATATTTTCATGAAAAATACACTGATTAGTGCAGGGATAGTTTAGAATTCAGGCACATTTACTCTTAAATCCAGTTTCCAAATAAGAACGGCTACAAAATGTCGTCTGTAGTTGGGAGAAGCTAGTAGTGAATCATAAGACTTTCTGATATATGGAAACTGAAAGGTTGTTCTACAAAGAAGTACATAATGCACTTTTCATATTTTATATTATGCACTACTTTGTGATGTCTTTTCACATTAAATCCATATAAAAGTTCTTACATTTTTAGTATTTTAGAGAACAAAAATTTGACTTTACCACAATCTGTAGTTCAGGGTAAGCTGAGTTCATACTGTTCCCCCTGTGGTAGGACTGCCTGCAGGTCTTGTGGCTCAAACATTTTCTCTGAAGTTTGTCTGGGGATTGTTTCCTGCAGCCAAGAAAACAGATTCAAGACACTGTAAACAAGGAAAGCTTCACATTATAACCAGCAGATGTAAACAGAGTAACTCCAGCAGGTCAACTTCACGCCACGTTCCTTCAACTGCATCTTCTAAAACGAGCATCACTACTAATAAAGCCCAGTTCAATCCCAGCCGATGCCACCAACGTGCTTTATCAGGGTTTCCCAAAATTAATCTAGGTATCATAAGCCTGGCGGGCCACCAGGCTTTACTTGTGCTCCCACCAGGTTAAGCATTGCTTTTTTCTTTTTAAGTGTTTTTAAAATGCTTGCATTTTTTAAGACTTTATAGTTGGTGTACATGTATCACTCTTCAAATCTTTTAATAGCACATAATTAACAAGTGATATGTTCAAATGTCCTGTTAACTTTAAACATTTTTTAACTCAAAAACACGACGAGCCGCTGGATAAATGACTGCCCTAACACCTTGTTTTTGCTCATCAATCTTTACTAAAAGATCACTAACCTAGATGTTTAAAACTCCTTCACTTTTCTATCGTATTTATCCTAATTTCTACGGACAGTTTAGAAATTATTTAGACATATTTCCAATCCAAAAATGTTTGTTTGTTACTTTTTCCACAGCAAAAACTCAAATGTCATCACAGTTGTGTAGGTGTTTGCATGCCTTGCAACCATCGAGTGACTCAAGTCACTTATTGAATCACATAAACTGTCTGGTTATTCGACATTCAATGTGTGAATCGTACTAACATGTAAGAGTTTCACTGCAAAGACAAGGTGCTAAGTAAACTGACAAATTACCAAGAGTTGAAAATAATGACAATGAATTAAACATTTAAACATGTTTAGATGCTGTTTGTTTTTCCAGCCTGCCTCCCATTGGTAATTGCTTTCTAACCACTGCAATTTAACACAATTTTCCGCCGTCCCAGGAGATGCCATTTCTTCATTTAGTCATTTGAAATTCTATTTTTAAACACACATCCTGCCCCTCTCCCCACTGATGTCTCTCCCCTTGCCTGAAGTTATCTCATCTTAAAGAACGGAGGAGTGATCGCCTCCAGAAGATTGAAGCCAGTTTCCATTTCCGTTGAAGGGGCTCGTGGTCTTTGAAGCAAGGAGAAGGAAGAGAAATGCGTCTTTGTGCCATGCACTCCAGCAAATTAAAAAGTCAGACGTTGGCGCTCTGGTGTGTTTGAAGTCTCTTTTTTGAGCGTGGGCATGATGTTGGGAAATATTGTAAAGATCAGATGCAAGTCTGCAATGCTACACTGTTCAACCCTTCCAAACAAGACAGATTCGTTTGCTTCCAAACTAACGTAACTTATTCTAAATATCAACACTGCACCAATACTTGCGTGGTAAGTTTCACACTTTTGTGTCAGATTTCCTCTTGAATTTGTTTTACGTGTTGTAATTTCTCAACTCTACCTCAATTTACTCTCAAATTATATATTTTTCCACTGTATTTAGGAAAAACGCACAAACATTATGTATAAACTTTGTCTAAATTCTGTCCTACCACAAAAACACCTAAAGATCAGATGTTTGGTGATATATCAAACTTAAAAAATATCGCTATCAGTATTGGTATTGGTGATACAGGCTCTGAATTTACTTGGTCTTGGATCGATACAAAAATATGCAGAATCACACACCTTTACTAGTTAACAGGTTAACTAGATCTCAACTTTTAGGTTAATGTGTTTAGAGATCAAATTCTGTAAAGGTTGATATCTGTCTTAAACTTTCTCTAGTTGTGTGTTTATATGTATTTGCTGAAAAACGAACTTCAAATTGTTTGGAATATGATTTATAACCGTTGCCAGATTGATGAACAGCAACAATTGCTTATTTGACGGTCATTGCTAATCTCTTTCTATCTTGGCATTGTGTTAATGGGAAACTGTATGTTGCTCAGCTTTTATAGAGGTGGTTGCACTCTCTGATGATCGGATAGGAAAGTGTGTTTATTAAACTCAACCTGGCTGCTTTTTCCCTCTTAAATCTTGCAGAAACAGCAGGATTGGACTCCTTCTGCCTGTATCTCTCAACCAGCTTTGTACTTGCAGGTATCAGGTGTTTTTTAAATCCAGTCCAATCAAAATCCAATCTTTAGAGGCACTGACTCATTAGGTGTGAGATCTGTGACCATCAGTGGAGTTAATTGTTCATCACTGCATCTTCTTTCAAAGCGGTATTTAAATGACAAAATTGGACATGGTCAAAAAAGTCTGCATGCTTTCTAAAATGATTTCTGAGCGTGAGGTTGGCTGTTTTCGCTCACAATGCTCTGCGCCGCTGAGGAACCACTCAGAGAATCACAGCATGAGACTAATTACAGTTTCTGGTGAGTCAACATCTGGGAGATGAATCAAACATTTAAAAGAAAAAAAGTTGCAGAAAGGTAAAAAGTTACATTTTATTGATCCCTTGAAAACATATTAAAAAGTCATTTCAAATCAAGATTTGAGGATCCCAGGAGGCTTTTTTCAGGAAGAATAGTACAAACTGAAGGCTACAATGCATGAAATCTGAAAGTATCTTAAATGTACTTGTGTTCTAACATTTTGAAGTGAAATGCATGTCAGCCAGGAAAGAGTTCATTTTAAATTTAGAACTCATTACAGAAACAAATGTAAGGCAGAGCTATTAAAGCTGCAGACCCCCAGGAGGCTGCAACATCTTTCCAGGAAGTGAAGCAATATCACTTTAGCTATAACATTAAGCTATCAAAAAGAAGATGAGGAGGAATGTGATTTGTTAAAACAAAACTTAGGAATGCAGTTACTGTGGTAACCCCCGACACCGATAAAAAAATAAGAGCAAGGTTTGATGAGAAATTTACTCTGAATATCCGTACTATTAAATGCAAGTGTAGCTGATTTGTGAATGTTTGTCATCCATGTTGCAGCACATCCTTGATGCCCAAGTTTACTTGTTTACCTTCTGACACTTTTTGCATTTGGTGCAGTTTAATTTCTTCTTCAAACTCAATTCAATTCAACTAAAAATAAAAAGTAATTTCAGAGCACTTCACTTCGCAGGTTCATTTCACATCGAGTTATATTCAATCAATTCATTTCAGTCGTACACATTCTGGTTAATAACTGGGTCCAATCTGATCCAATTAGAATGTAATTCCAAAGAATAAAACCATAACAAAGAAGTTTGTGCATCACAAAGTCAATATTTCCACATATGCCTCATGAGTTTAGCTAGAGAAGTTACCAAGCAAACTTCTGAAAAGTTTTGTCTAATTTGAAACGCAGCCATTAAAAAGCGATTAGTGGGTTTACGAGGCACCTGCCGCTCACTGGCAACACTCTTAAGCCTGGTGATGACAACAGGGACCAAACAATCCAAAACAATGTAATTAAAAATCATGGTTCCTTTCAAACATGAAATATTCAGACCCAAAGAAATTTACTTTACTGCCAACAGTTAATGGACAATAAAACAGCTGACTGGACTTTAACTGCAAAGCTAAACAGTTATTTTATGCAGTTCATAAATGCATGTTTGGATGTTTAGAGGACTTTTTTGCCAATAGAGTGAACATCTATTCATCTGAAATAATACTTGAGTTGTTTTACCCTGAAATATGAAGGAAGAGCTTCGTACAAAAACAAAAAAAAGAGGAGGAAATATCTGCACAGGGACTCTCACTGCTGTCGCTTTGCACAAGGACTACTGGAGTGAGTAAACATGTTACTCCCTCCTTAGGGCTGACAATGTAATTTCAGGACAAAAGAATTAGAGGGTTCCCTCTAATTTCACTGGAATGTACAGTAGGTGAAAGAAATGCAAACAAGCACAATCCGTTCTGCTAAAAAGCTTTCGCTGAATAAATAACCAGCTGCCAGTACCTGCAGTGCCTTGGTAAAGTATTTTCAGGATTTTTTCACTTTACCTCCAAAAATTACAATGTGTTTTGTTGACATTTTATGCAAAGGTACTGTAAAGAAGAAAAAATACAGTACTCTGTAAAGTTATAAAAGCATAATGATGAATAAATATTATCCAGTTGAACCAATTGCCTTGAGATGTCAACTTATATGCAACTATAGTACAAAACTGAAAATGACTGACAGATTGATCACAGTGCTAGCTACTGTAGCTTGTTCTGTACTCAACATAAATATGGAGAGATTATGGACAATAACCTAGAAAATATTCTAAATAATTATTTGCCATCTATCAGATAGATTTCAGTACAACTCTGTTGGCCATCCCTATTGATAAATGGATAAGATTTGAGTGTGAAACTCCACTTCTGAGACGTTTTGTGGTTGTAGCTGGTAGAAGTTAACCATGTCTGGAAAATTCCCATGCAACCCTGCAAGAAATAACCAAACAGTTTTGTCTTTGCTGAGCTGAGACCCAAAGAGGCACAGTTTTGATGTTCCCAAATTTGCGGTCTTCATCTTGTTTCACTCGCTGCATTTTCTGAAAGCCAAATGAAGCCCACACTCAGCCGTACTCTCCATATGCAGCTGCCAGGGATTTCTGATCAGTAAGCCTCGATAATAATCCCCTTCTCTGATTTCCATAATGAGTCAACCGGCAGCTAAATTGTGTTATTCTGGTCATTTCATCTTGCGGTGCAGGATTTTAATCCATTTCCAGTCTCAATATGTGATGCTCCATCAATGTCCTTACAGAGTCATTAAACCTTCATGGTGTCCCTTGAAAACTGCTCCTTGTACGTTGAAGTGGAACGGAAAGGTGCTCCCAGTCAGGGTTAGACTTTCTGTAGCGAGTAAATATTTTATGGCATAAAGCAGACTTTATGTCTCTTCATAAACTTTCAAATGCTACCAGCTGCTCTTTGTAAATTCATAACAAACTCCAGTCATGTGTCTTTGAGGCATAAAGATTTCAATGATGTTTGAAAGAGGCATTTATTGGGAGACACTAAGTAACGTCTGAATGAAACGTTTTTAGATGTTTTTTGAGTCGTAAAAATGCTCTTACAAAAATTACACAAGCATGTAATTTATCACTAACAAAGAACATTATGAGGAAATATTGAGGACATCGTTCTAAAAGTTAAAGTTTGGGGATAAATGGAGAGTGACTAATTGCATTGCTAAGTTAGCTGCATAAGATAAAAAGTTTAGATTTTGTAGTGACTACCACAAAGACTTGATGTCAGTACCACAAAACCTGTGCAGGCAGATGTATAGGTGAGTGTTGGGTTCATGAAATTTGTTTTTGACAATCCAAATGCAATGTACTGAGAACCAGAAACCATGAGCATCCTGCAGAGATCATAAAAAACAAAAGACGTCAGACTAAACCACAGAAGACTTTCAATTTTACCTAAACTGAGACTTGAGTCTAAACTGTTTTTTTCTCATAACAAGGGAAGGAAAGCTGTTTTACTGTGAAATATTGAGCTTGATTATTAACCAGGTTATCTTGGGATGGTCATAATAATCCATTTTTGTAAGTATTTTTTAAGAAGCTTTTCTAACAACCAATCAGAGCTTAACTTACAGTTAGAGAAGCAGAGCGGTCACATAAATGACTAAATGAACGTCCCACGACCTAACAGCTACCAGCCAGATGACGAAGAGCTCTTCCTTCATCGTTCTTCACTCGTCCTCCACTTCTTCCAAGAAGAAAAAATGGGATAAATGAAATCCCCATATTTACCAACAGAATAACCATGATAAACCACACTCTGCTGACTGTTTAATCACCTGATCAATGCTGTGACATACAGCCTGTCTTAGACTGCCGGACGACGCACCGCCATTCCCGCTGATTAAGCTGCTCCCTGTCACCACCCTGGAGGCAGTTGGAGGTTATAATCATGATAAAAAGACCAATCAAAGTGTTGAACATATGCTCACATTTCCCAAGAGTTGTCCAGAACCGGGATCTTCTTTACCCCAAGAAGTGCATCTGTAACTAACTACTATCGTGCTCCCTGCGTTGGCTCCTAATGAGACGACGCTCTGCCTCTGAGGCCACCGCGGTCCTCGGTGATTAAGCCCCTCAAAGTTCTCGCTGTCATTCGCCTCCATATGATTAAAAACACTCTCTTTTTTATTATTTTTCTTTCTTCTAGAGCATTTTCTGTCATTTTCACACACATACATCAGAATTTGCCATTAAAGCAAAAAAACACAAACTCTGCATGACTAATACTGAAAAGCTAAGAGAGATGAGGCATGGGGAGCATCAGCATGCTTGGCTTTTGTAATACAGACATTAAAGGTGGAGATGTACTGTCATCAGCTGGTAAGCAGGGAGACGCTCATATTTCATGGCAGAAGAAATCAGTCAAAGCGACCCGCGCCATTACAGACACCTTCTCTGGCCGAGAGCTCTTTGGACTATTAGTCACTCAGTTCGCTCTATCAATTTGCCACAGCCAGACAAACAGTGCCTTGAGAATAAATGAATCAATAAGAGAAAAAAAAAAGCCAAAGATCTTTCTAAGATTTCTCAGAACCACAGGCAACAAAGTTACTCTGGCTTCATCTGCTCACTGCTGAGGGTATGGTGTCCTCATTCATTGTGACAAAGAGAAATGGCTGATAGAAGCCCTTCCCAAGTCTTTGTGAAAAATCAAGGGGGCGAACTTACAAACCTTCCTGAATACTTTTTAGTTTATCCAAGTTGCTTTAATTGATTTAGGTTCCTTAGAAAATTGAGGCCACTAAGTGTTTCCCACTTATTTTGGTGGTATACTGCCACTATTTTCCATCTAAAAGAAAAAAAAATGCAAAAAGTAGGACATGCCTATCAAATTGAATCACTTTGAAATTCCAGTTATTGCTGGTTTACTTTTGTTTCAAAGCTCGTGGCAATTCTTAAAGTTTTATTTCCTCAAGTGCCTTTCTGTAGTTAGTCAAGAGACATGCAATGATCAATGTCATCGTCTCTATGTTGATGCACTTTCAAGTCATAATCTACATTTCCATTGACCATATAAATGCACAAATTGGAATTATGAAAATGAAGTTGCTTCACAGAAACATACCAATTTCAAAGAAACTTGTGCTTTCGATTAAGTTTTTGTTATTCAGCTGTCTCAAATTAAGTTAAGAAATATCCTGGGATATAAAAATAAAATAAAATGTAAAGAAAAAATAAATCTTATGCTAGTGTCAATGTGATACTGATTCCAACTTGGTATCGACATTAATATTTTGGATCAATCCAACCACCTCTATTTCTCATACTTTCCACAAGATAACCTGAGGAAGTGTTTTCTTTTATACTATGCAGACTGAAACATCTGCAACAAAATTCCTGTTGTGATTTTGGTGACATTTCAGCCTGCAGTATTGACATTGTTCAGCGTTACAGCCAGATGTGGCCAATTGGAAACCTTTGTTTGACATCCACTGTTTTGATTACACTCATTAACCCTCTCCAGGCAGACGTTGCAGATTTGCAGACTTGCTTGATGATGTTTTTGATAATTTTGACTATTTTGAAAAAAAGTCTGAATTGTATATTACTACCCCATATGATCATTTTCTCCAAATATCAGATTTTTCCTGCAACTAGAACTTAATTTGAGCCTGAGAGGGTTAAGATCCAACATTCTGCTTTGCACTAACACTCGATGCAACGGCTACTGCACAGACAGCAATGTTATAGCGAACATGTTAAAACGGTTCACTAAACGAGGGAACATATTTACAGACGTCTAATTTTAAGTTGCCAACTGGCATTTTATGGGTGACCCTACTTTGCTGCAAAAATAAACATCTTTACTGCCTTCCTTATAGTCTTTACAGATAATTTGACCTGTTAAGACAGTTACACTGGTGGTATAATGTTAGCCCATTGGAATGATATTATTTTCATGGGAAGGGAGCCTTGGACAATCTGGTGTTTTTAGTCTTCAAGTTTTAGATTAAATATATCCCTTGTAAATTACAAAATTCACAATAAGGGAACAGAAAAAGATTTTGTAATCAGTGACATTGCAGCTTCATGCTGTGAAACTTCTAATTTTGCCACTGACATGTCACCACACCTGTTAAAAAAAAAAAAAAAAAGCAGCTCCTTGTGACAGAAGAGCCACTTCATCTTTGTTATTTTAGTTCTGCATACATAAAAGTAGGAAGGTAGATGTTTTTTACATGCCTAATGTGGTTTCATCTTGATTTTTGAGTTTATGTTGCATGTTTTGTATTTTTGATAAAGGAGAATCCATAGTCAGTCCCAACAGCTGGACCTTTTAGAGGTTTTAGTGCACTATCACGCTTTCAGTAAAGTTTTTAGGGCATCTCAATTTATTAGTGTACAATTTTAGGTTTTATATTTTATTTAAATAAATTGGTTTTTACAATTGTGTCTCTTTACTAACCTTAAACAGGCAGCCATTACTTATTCACTGAATGTTTTAACATGATTTCTCTGGTTTTTCAATAACCACAAAAGAAATAAATACAAACAAAGAGACCAAAATAATATATTTTGGGTGAGAATCGTTTCAAAATAGGTACAATATAATGAATTTAGAAAGCTCGCAAAAATTAACAAGGTCCGCTAGCATTAGCTTTCAGAAATATGTCCTGTTTTGAACACAACGCTGTTCAAACTGCATAACGTGACTCACTGGTTGACACTCGATTTAATAACATCTTCAACTCTTAAATGGAACAAATATAAATGCATTAAAATACATATTTACCGACCTGTGGTGTAGAAATGACGAGACGCTTCCCTTAGCATCTAACAGGAAGGTTTTTTCTTCTTCTGTGTGGCCAACCTTCTACATGCCACCAACGTGACAGACGCCCCCTAGCGGTTGTGTGTGGGATTGCACTGAACAACTGAAATAAAAAAGAACTTATTAAAACGAGAAATAAAAATAGTGTTGGGGTTCCTATATTCATACTTAGTGTTTTCATTTACTTATAACTTGTTTTTCACCCCTCTACAATTGCACAGCTGAATCCCTTTTGCACATAATTGTTCAGTATGTCAAAGAGCACTTGTTTTGGATTATAACTTATAAAAGAGAACCAGATTGCATGAATACAGTTTTCCTACCAATTTGTTGAAGCTTCTGGGAATAAAATTAAACTAACCACAACTTTGGCCTCTGAATGATCCGATGACAAAACGTGTCTGAATGTGACAATGCAGCAACATATTGATAAAAATATCCATCTGGAAGAGACCGCCTTGTTCTAATTACTTTACTCATGCAGTCCAAGCGTCTAGAGCAAAGGTTAAAGAGGGTCACTGGAATCATGATTACCTGCAAACTGAGAAGTGTGAGCTGAATTCACAAACACAGCTAATGAGCCGAGTACAGAGGCAACACCAGGTAAGGTGCAAAAAGTGCTGCTTCTGCACTGATTCCTGTAGATTACAACTCAAAAGCATGAAAATTTCTTGGGATTAGCTTTTATTTTCAAGGCTTGCTAATTGACTTTCCAGTTTTATGTTGCATCTTTCACATTTTTTTCCCCTATAGGCTTTTATAAAACATTCATCTTCTGTTTATAGTTCTTACAATCATCTGCATTTCAACTTCACTTTTTCTACAAACGTCACACCTTGTTGAAAAACCAAGTTATCCAGAAGTTTTTTTTTGTTTTTTTTTAACTTTTTTTAAGTCCAATTATAGAAAAGAAATATGTTTTGCTGTCAAGCAGATACCAGATTAAGTACAGTGTTAATTTGAAAGTAGTACATAATACAACAAGAAATAATTTGTGTTTGTTTAATTGAACAACAGCTTTTAACATACAGTTAAAAGTAAAAAAAAAAAAACATTTAATGTACTTATTTAATTGCTTTTGTGAGCAACATGCAGAATTATATTGTTTGTGTCAAATGCAATTCGGGGACATAATCATAACAGTATTTGTAGACGGGTTAATGTGGGCGAACCAGAGCTTCCTAATCCAAAGAAATCACCTCTGTGTTGGAGTTTTTCCACATTTAAATAAGACATTTTGGGAAAAGCCTGCTAAAGTTTAATACTGAAGAGCAGAGTTGTTTGCTTCATGCATCTTTCTGAAAAAATACCATCTGCTGAAAACTGGTGGTAATTTTGGCACAGGGGAATGAAAGGAACAGCCTGCTGGGTTTACAAGCAACAGGTCAGAGAAGGCATTGGTGTTAAAAATCACAGTTGTTGAATTTTCAAATGCAGAAAAGGTTGTAGCAGTCTCATCACAAGTTAATGAAAATAACAAGATGCCTAGAATTTAAAGTTGTACGAACATCCTGTGCATATCAGACATACCTAAATGAACAGGCAAGCAGCAGATGATTAAACAAGAACTAAGAGAAATCCAGGTGCTTAAATACTAGAGCACCTGCTCTCCCCATCTTTTTCTATCACTTTCCTGAATGAGAAACAGGTGAGTTAATTAAGATGAATGTCAGACGTAAGGGAGCTGGATTAAGAAAGGTAGGGAGGATTTGAACTAGAACACAAATCAAAATATTAAAAATAAATAGTTTAAAATCATGTCCCTTTAATTTGCAAAATTGAACTTTACCATGAAGTTTACCTATAGATGTACTCAAGTTAGAAAAACCTCTTGGAGTGGAATAGATATAATTAACCTCTTTCTCTTTCATCACCTCACCTGCTGTGTTTGACCTGATGTAAAAACAGGTGCAAATTTCTTCTACCTAATGGGCTTGATGAAATTCTTTGCTTCTCTTTGTGTTTAATGTAATCCGTTTGATGAACCTATTGTCAAAAAAAGCATTAAAAAGCTGTTGCAAGAAGTGAAGGAAATTGCTCTGCTTTGTGAATTTCCCAATACGTTGCTGCAGAAAACTCCACTGTCCACAGGATTTTGAATGTATTTTCATTTAGAAAAGCTTTTTATTGGACAACGAGAAGTTTGTCAGAGTCAGTAAAGCAAAACCAAAGTGCAAATCAAGAACGCAGTGTTGTGCCGTTCTCTCCAGGCTGTTCTCACAATCAGCAGAATGCACAGCCATGGCTGCCAGACACTCTGCCTTTGACGCGCTCGGCCATCATGACAGTAATAATGAATCCACTTTCATTTCCAATTAAATTCTTCCTAATAGCATTGTGGCTACATCAATTTAGCGACAAAATGCTTTTTAGTCGAGAACATTTGCACTAAGGCATTTAGAGGGATTACGATCGGGCTCATTGCACATTGGCTCCGAGTGCAAACAAAGAAGGACTGATAAGTAAGTAGCCTGAGAAAGATTTATGCTTGTGCATGCATGTGCAAGCATGTCAGAGCATAAACGTCTGCTTTTAAATGTCTGCAGCTGTCCTCTATATCTACTCTGTGGACTCTCAAGACACTAATTATGTAAATCTCCAGCTCACTGTGCTCCCCATCTTTTTCTATCGCTTTCCTGAGACACAGAGATGCAGAGAAGGTTTGGGCATCACTTCGCTCGTTTGACAGCTGACTGCCAAAGGAAAGACTAGATGCAAGATTATTTTTAAGTTGAAGGCGTCCTCCTCTCCTTTCCTTCATTTAATTAAGAACTTGTTTCTAAGATTTCTACACATCCAATTGTAACTTGAGAACAGACGTTGGTAGAAGCGACGTTTCCATTACAAACGTCTGCAAAACTTTGTTGAAATTCCACCAATGTCGAAAAACACAATTTCACGATTCGGTGTGACAGCTGGGTCGAAGTTTCGGCCGTCTCCGACTGAGTGGAGGTGAATTTGAAGACTTTGATGGTCGTTCTGTTGTAGTGTTTCATCCATTTTGTTTAATGCATCAGTGCCACTGCCAGCACAACAGCCCCAGAGAATGAGGAAGAACAATGTTCCTTGATTAGAAAGCATCACCTAATGTAATAAATGTGGGTAGAGCTTAAGGTTTGTGTCGCAACTAAAAACTTTTCCACAGGGATCTGGCGTGTCCAGGCATGTCGTTTAGTCCAGCTTGGAGGTGTTTGTGTTAGGGCAGGGACTACTTTCTGGATTTGCACCCTCAGTCCAGAGAGAGGTAGAGCTGGGAATTGGGATTCAGTCGATATGTGGGCCTGAAATGTCTCACTATTTTAGCACTGCAAAGTATTTTCCTTTACCTCTCCTTTAACCTCCTGCAGCCTCCATGGAGAAAAATGTGCTGCATTTTAATAATTTCACTCAATGTCACAGGTTTTCTGTTTTTTTCCTTTGAGGTCATCATGTTTTGTCACTTGCCTTAGGCAAGTTCGTCTTCATCAAACTACGACTGGGGGAATAGATGAAAGATTGTGTTCAAATCAGTTAGAAAGTAAACCAATGCGTGAGATGTGGGGAAAACAATTGGTTGTACAGAGAGACAGCCAGAGATGCCCGGAAGGCAATCTGGAGTCTGTATTAATTATGCAAATGATTTGGATTTGCTACTTCATTAAGCAGCATTTTGAACGGCTTGATCACAACGGTGGTAAACTCTGTGTGTTTGCATGTGTGTGTGTGTGTGTGCATGAGGTCACACTTGTGCTAATTATCGCATATGGTAATTACTGTAAAGACGTTTGGGTGTTACCTAGAAGGACATGAGTATATGTTGAGGTATTTGAGCTGACTGATGTTTATTATTTATTCTTCTTGAATGAAAGCAACAGCTCAACAGTAATGTTCAGGGGGAAACACCTTCAGAAGGTAATTTGTTGCAGATTTGATTAAAAACAGTAGGTGGGGGCAGAGCTCAGCTGAACTTTCACAAACCTTGATGAATCTTCTGTCAAGCTGTGAGGCTGTTTCTGTAAGGCCTGTCAGAGAAGGAAGCCCCTGATCAAAACAGTGTGTGACCACTTTCCCAAACATGGAATGATGCCAAACTAATGATCCTGTGCAGGATTAGAGCAAAGATGGCCTGTGGATTCCCCAAAGCACTGGAAGGGAGGAAATGAAACGGTTTCATCCCACACATTAGCCTGCTTTTACATGAGACCCTTGCCTGGAAATTGTTGATATTTTTGGATATTAATTGGGGCAGACAGATTGAGTCAGCTGTAGTTGTCATGCCAGGCCACTATGGGGCGCTGTGATTTCAGGATGTCATCAAACAAGCAGGAACTTCTGATCCTTAGCTTCCACCTCATACGATAAACAGGAACCCAGCTCTGTCAAATTGCTCAGATAAAACATAAATGCCTTGTCAAAACTTGTGCTAAACTGAACAGGTTAAGAAGTTACAGCAGCGTTTTAGGGTCATTGTTGATAGAAAATGAGTAAGAATACATTTATAGCAACCTCCCACTCCCTCCACACCAAAAAATCAGAGATTTTGAGATTAAGCTCAGAAATTTCCAGAAGGAAAACCCCAGAAAATTTTCTGAGTTTGAAAAATCAGAAATCTTCGACTTTTGAAACTCAGAAATTTCCTTTTTTTTTGTTGGAAACTTTCTGTGACTAATTTCAAAATTTCTCATTTTCTTTCTTGCAAATTTCCAACTTTTGGAGCAAAAAAATTTCCCTGTTTTTTTTTTGTCTAGAAATGTTGTGCGATTAACCTCAAAATTTCTGTTGTTTTTTCCTTACAATTTTTCAACTTTTGGAGCTCAGAGATGCCGTCATTTTTTCTAGAAAATTTAAATGTTTTTGGCTTAAATTTACCTACAATGTCCCTAATACGCCGTAAATAGCACAACGGTGTCCGTCATTGTTCTTGTCATTGTTTAACGGTCAACCCTACATCCTTGTGATCTGCGCCTTCTCACTTTCACACCTGCTACAGAAACCTTTCACTTTAGTCTGCAGCTCTCAAGGTTGTTGCTGGCTCAAACACAAACACAGTAAAATTGGCTCATTTTTATTAAGCAAGAATGTAACTGTCAACCAAAGACGGAGCTGGGTATTCCCCGGCTGTTCTTGTTGAATGTAATCTAAATGAACAGAATAAGATGGTGAGGATAGAGATGCGGGGGTGTGAGGCTGTCAGGGTATCCGAGCCATTTTACATTGATGTCTTCCCACATGGCTTTAATTGATTAGTATTTGTTCTCAGTTCGTCTGACTCGACCTGATGCGACTCTTCTCCACTCTCCGCTACTATTGATTCGCCTCCACCTGACAGACACCCTGAGCAGATTATTCATTACCATCTCGCGTCATGTGGACAGGTCCCTCCACTGGCTCCCTGTAGCTCAAAGAATAGACTTCAAAATACTGTCGTTAGTTTATAAATCACTGAATGGCTTAGCACCACAATACATTAAAGATCTGCTGTTGTTGTATCAACCTTCCAGAC
>CAEFZX010030415.1:0-14236 GCA_903066825.1 Alfaro cultratus | reverse complement strand
AGACAGGTAAAGATAAAGACAGGTAAACCACAGACAGGTAAAGATAAAGACAGGTAAACCATAGACAGGTAAACCACAAACAGGTAAACCACAGACAGGTAAAGATAAAGACAGGTAAACCATAGACAGGTAAAGACAAAGACAGGTAAACTACAGACAGGTAAACCACAGACAGGTAAAGACAAAGACAGGTAAACCACAAACAGGTAAACCACAGACAGGTAAAGATAAAGACAGGTAAACCATAGACAGGTAAACCATAGACAGGTAAAGACAAAGACAGGTAAACCATAGACAGGTAAAGACAAAGACAGGTAAACTACAGACAGGTAAACCACAGACAGGTAAAGACAAAGACAGGTAAACCACAGACAGGTAAACCACAGACAGGTAAACTACAGACAGGTAGGGTGTTGGCGGCGGCTCGCCAGCAGGCTTCAGCTCACTGAGCCGTTGTTTCAGGAAAAGGTGAAGCTGTGGCTCAGCACGGCTCTGAAGAAGGAGGAGGAGAGCTGGCTGAGTGGAAAAACGCCCGAACTGATCGACTGTTACTACTTCAGTCCGCTGGCCATCGATGTCATCCAGGTGAGCGCAGGGACAGGTGACTCTGCTGGGCTTCAACCGGCCGTTTCTGATGAAGCTTCCTGTCTGCAGGTGGTAAATAGTTCCCTGACTGAGTTTAGCTGCGCCATCAAAGACCAGAACAAGGCGCAGAGGCTTACGATTCACCTGGAGAACTTTCTCAGCAGGTAAGCCACGCCCACTGAACACAAGAACCAATCAGGTCACAGCTGTACTGTTTCACTAAGAAATAAAAGCTTCATTGTCTTTCCTTTATTCATTAATGCAGACTTTGATTTAGCAGAAGCTAATGCTAAAGTACTTTACCAACATGCTAACTAATATAAGCTAATGCTAAGGCGTTAAACTAACATGCTATTTAGCAGAAGCTAATGCTAAAGTACTTTACCAACATGCTAACTGATATAAGCTAATGCTAAGGCGTTAAACTAACATGCTATTTAGCAGAAGCTAATGCTAAAGTACTTTACCAACATGCTAACTGATATAAGCTAATGCTAAGGCGTTAAACTAACATGCTATTTAGCAGAAGCTAATGCTAAAGTACTTTACCAACATGCTAACTGATATAAGCTAATGCTAAGGCGTTAAATTAACATGCTATTTAGCAGAAGGGAAATAGTTTAAGAATGGAAAAATTTCACGACTCATCTTTTATTTCGCATCTGTTGTATTGATTTTCATGTCGACTGAGAAGACATGAACAAAAATTATGCAAAAAATTTAACACAAATATTTGGAATATTGATCAAATATTGTTAAAATATAAATTGAAAGTACCTAAAAATGTATTTTTAAGATTGTGTGGCATTAGGGTTCTTTGACAGCATGCAGACAGGAAGTGACATTCAGCACAAGTCAGGAATTGAACCATTTATCTCTACGCCACGCACCACTTCTGAAGAAAAATCTAATCTAAGAAGTCTATATTTTGAGGAATTATTTCAATCTGTGCTTCAGTTTTCTGGTTATTTCATTTTTTTATGTGTTTGTGTTGCAGCTACAGGAAGATCGTGGAGGAGCTGGTGAAGGCGAATCCCAGCAACCTGCAGCCAGTGCTAAAAGCTACGCTGGTCTGTGAGCAGCAGCTCAGGTGAGCTCACACCTGCATCACAACTAGAGCTGCAGAAAATCTGCCCCAAAGCATTCTGGGAACTGTCACAGCTAAGCAGCGCCTCTCCTGTCCTCAGAGATTACATATCGGGTCAAGCTGAAGGTTTAGCTGAAGACCAGAAGAGCCGATGTCTGGATACGCTCTCCGCTCTCAGGGATTGTTGCTACCAGTGTTTTACCTTCCCTCTTCACCGCAAGATCAAGGTCAAGACTGTCTCTAGTCAGAGAAACCTAAAAACTCTGCTGTGCTAATTATGCACCTTAAATCCGTTAACATGCTAAACCAACACAGCATTTAGCAGAAGCTAATGCTAAAGAGCAACAACAACATGGTATGTAGAGGAAGCTAATGCAAAAATGCTAAGCTGATACTGTATATAATGGAAGCTAAGTGCTACACATTTTCAAAATGAGCAAAAACAATTATGTGCTAGATGAATAATTTGTTCCTCTATTAGCGCATTAGCAGAACTGCAAACGCCATCGCTATGGCAACTAGCCGAAGAATAAAATGACCGAAATATGAGATATGACCGATGATCTGGAACAGTAAACATTTTCTGCTTCAGTGGAACATCTTGTTCTGTTAGCAGTACAAACGTCTCTTTTGTTTTGATGTTTAGGTCTTCTTAAGTCCACTGTGGACGTCCCCCTGGGTGGACGGCTCACTTCCTGTCGTCGACCAGCTGCTGAGCTTTTTGAACCAACAACTGGCCGACCTGTCGGACCTGAAACCAGCCTGCAAACAGGTGAGACGCCACTGCCCGACACCTGTCTGCCTGCCTACCTGTCCAGCTGACAGCCCACGTCTCTCAGCCTCTGGTCTGCGGCCTCCACCAAGACCTGGTCGCTCAGTACATGAAGAAGACGATGAAGACCAGGGTGAAGAGCCGACAGCAGCAGGTGGCCGGGTCCGAACGGATGGTGGAAGACGCCAAGAAGATGGACGGCTTCTTCAGAGAGGAGGTGAGACACGTAGCAACACGCTAAAACCACAAGCTAACATATCAGGCTAACGCATCAGGCTAATATCAGGCTAACGCATCAGGCTAATGTGTCAGTCTAATATTACATATTAACACCAGATGCTTTATTATTCTCTAGCTTCTCTATGTGTGTAGCATACCTGCTAACATTAGCATCATTTGTAATTAGCTTACATCATATCAGGGTTATTATGGCTGATTTTAACCTCAGAGGAGCAACAAACTAAAAACAATATTTGGATTTTGAGAAACAAAGTTGCATTTAATTTAGCTTTATTTTATTTTATTGATTGATTAGGACAGTTCACATTAATCATCATTTCCACAGTTCATGGAGTTCAGATAGATCTATTAAAAGAAATAAAGGAAAACATTTACACCAGAAATAACTGAGTAGAAATTCAGTACCGTCTGTCGGTGGTACTCGGTACTATCTGTCGGTGGTACTCGGTACTATCTGTCGGTGGTACTCGGTACTATCTGTCGGTGGTACTCAGTACTATCTGTCGGTGGTACTCAGTACTATCTGTCGGTGGTACTCAGTACTATCTGTCGGTGGTACTCGGTACTATCTGTCGGTGGTACTCGGTACTATCTGTCGGTGGTACTCGGTACTATCTGTCGGTGGTACTCAGTACTATCTGTCGGTGGTACTCAGTACTATCTGTCGGTGGTACTCAGTACTCGTCTTCGTGTCTCAGGGCTGCAGTTCGGCTCCGTTTCTGTCTGAAATGCTCTGCAGCGTCGCTGAGATTCTCCGTCTGCAGGATCCAGCCAGCGTTCACCTGGAGGTCGTCGATTTGGCCCGAAGGTTCCCGGACTTCAGGTAGGAGTAACTAGTTACATTTACTGGAGTAACTGTTTCTTCAAAAAATAATTTTTTTGAAGAAACAGAAGAATTATTATTCCTACTACGCTGCATCTGAGTAATTTCATTATGAAGTATAATTTCTCTACTGGATTTTCTTCCCACTGAATGAAAAAAAAATGTTTTAACCAAAAACTCAGACAAACTCAAAGTTTCTGATGAAGTTTCAGAAGGTTTTTATTGAAAGAAACTTCTTTTACCTGATTTTATTTTTTGTTACTTATATGATTTATTGTCATTTTTGTAATTAAAACACCAAAATTTACACTTAACTTTATATTTTGGTCCGTATGATGATGTAATTTTTAAATATTAAATGATTGATAATTTGATCAGTTACTCAGTACTTTAGTAACTTTTTACCAAATACTTTCTCTTACTTGAGTATTTTGTGGGATGGATACTTTTTACTTTTACTTGAGTAAAGCTAAGTTGCAGTAGCTGTACGCTGAGTAGTTTTTGGATCCTCTTCAGCTTGACGTTTTGCTGAGTCATTTCTGCTGAGTCATTTCTGTTGAGTCGCTGTCCGTCGTCTCGGAGCAGAGCGTTTGTTCTCTGAGTCGCTCTGCAGCAGAAAAGAAGCTCAGAGGATCCAAAGCGCTGAGGTTCAACTCTGACGTGAAGCGACCGCAGCTGGATCGTAGATGTTCGCTGTCGTCACGAGGAACAATGGCTTTCTGTTTCCCAATGCATGCTGGGTAAATCATCAACTGTTTCATGTGGATAAGAAAGACGTCGGCCTCCGACCGCAGGCTGCAGAAAGACGCTGTTGGGAAAATTAAGCAACGCTGAGCAATCTGAGCAACGCTGAGGTCTACAGGGATCAGATGCAGATTTATTCAGTTCCAGAATCTAAATCCGTTTAAAATGTTTATATTTGGGCTTCAGAACCAAACATGGAGGAGCAGCATTCAGCTTCTATGCACCACAGATCTGGAACAAACTTCCAGAAAACTGAAGCACAGCTGAAACCCTGAGCTCCTTTAAATCTGGACTAAGAGCCGATCTGTTCTAGCTGCTTTTTACCATAATAAATGAAACATTGACCGATATATTAGATATTAATTGATTAATTTTATGATGGCACTCATTGGAATGTTTCTGGTTTTGTTGACTGTTTGTTGGTTTTATTATTTTGTGTTTTTATGAAGTAAAGCACTGTGAACTGCCTTGTTGTTGAAAACTGATTGATGTTCAGTGGAAGGAGGATCAAAACTTCCTCCTTCAGTCCAAGATCAGCTCATCTCTGCAGACTGATGAGTGTGTGAAGGTTTGTTGGTCTGTTTAGCAGAGTGACACCGCGTTAGCATGTTAGCATGAGGGTGCAGAGCTCGGTTAGCGCTGGCTGAACATTAGCCATGTTTCTCATACAAGCTGTGAGCGAACGTTCAAAATATCACCAAAAAGTGAAGCAGACGTGTTTCCATTTCCTGGTCTAATCAAGCAAATCATAATTTTGTCAGAGGTTGACGCTACTCTCGTTTTTGAATAAAACGTTTTGGCGCTAAGATGAGCTGCTGTTTTTTTTTTTTTTTTTTTTTTTTTTGGGTCGTGTTAAAATCGGTTTATTTCACAAAACTTTGATGGAAAGACTTTTTCGCACATGATCAACAGCTGGATGTTGCCGCTAACGCAAACCACGAAGAAGAAGAAGAAGACAGGAAGTGGAAGGAAGATGATGGCGCTGCGTGTTTTTAATTTATCACGTGAACAAATTTAATTTCTTATTTAATGGAAACACAGCAAATTGTGAGATTGTGTTTTTTCCACACTAGTGGAATATCAAAGCTTTCCCAGCATTTGTCATGGAAACGCAGCTTCAGATTCTCTCCGTTCTCTACATGCCGTTAACATGCTCAACGTTTCAGTTTTCCGTTTTCAGCTTTAAATAATCTGGAATAAATCATCTGTCCTGGTGCCACACCTGACACCAGGTGTACCTGTGTGTGTGCCAGCTTGTTGTGCTGCAACCCGAGTCCTCCCGGTTCCGATCAGGTTCTGGGAGCTTCCAGCGGCCTGGTTTACCTGCTCAGGTGTCGCTCTGCGTCTCAGACTTCAGAATCATCGCTTTAACAGAACAGAGACCAGACCTAGAGCAGCTAGAGACGCCCAGACCTAGAGCAGCTAGAGACGCCCAGACCTAGAGCAGCTAGAGACGCCCAGACCTAGAGCAGCTAGAGACGCCCAGACCTAGAGCAGCTAGAGACGCCCAGACCTAGAGCAGCTAGAGACGCCCAGACCTAGAGCAGCTAGAGACGCCCAGATCTAGCTCTTCATGCCACCTGATATTTGATCGGTTTGTTTTAACTGTTCTGGCTTTCTGGCTTTAAATTAGCCCAGAGGTCAAAGGTCATTGGTGAAACTGAAGCCTTGGCTCTTTACTCCAAACTTCAACCATCTGGATCTGAGCTGAACTTCTGGAGCTTCTGCCCCACAGCATGATGCTGCCACCACCAAGTGTTACAAGCTTTCTCACTCTGACTCCAGGAAACACTTCTGGTCCAGACAGCAGAAATTATTTTTGATTGGCTCGTCCAATTGTATGGAGCTAAATTAAGGCCAATAAAGTTGGTAAAAAAATAAATAAACTGAAAAAAAAAAATCAAAACTACTTTTCAAGTTCCAGATTTTATAGTTTTTAGTTGTTGTTTTTTTCAGATTAAATTCAATTTAACATTCTTTCTTTTTCATTTTTTTTTTAACAAACTTTATGGTAAGGAGCTAAATTAGGCTGAAAAAGTTTTAAAAAATTTTATTATTAAAATTTAAAATAAAACTGAAACAGAAAAAAACTTCAAAACTACTTTCTCAGTTTCTTTTTTTGTGTGTTACAGATTTTATGGCCCATAAAGTTTGAACGTAGTTAAGGTTTGACACAAACAAATAACTTTGGTTTTGGCACCAATGGTTGAACTGAAGATCTTAAAATCTGCATTTGTTTAGAAATGTTGGCAAAAAATTTTGTAAATCTAAAATTCTCCTTATAAACCTTAAAGTCCCTGAGACTGAGCTAGTTTCATGACCTCTGACCTTGTTAAATTAAAATGTTTAAAAATCTTAGTTTTTGGATTTGTTGCAGTTTTGCTTTGCAACCTGGAATAAAAACGACTCAGATAAATTATTAAAAGCCCAAAATATGAACAAACTTCAGGTTTGGCGTTATGAAGCCCTTTTCTCCAGGCTGTTTCAGGCTTCATGCTCACCTGGTTGTCAGATGTGGGTCAGAAAACATCTTTTGAATCCTCCTCCCACTTCTGGCCACGACTGCAGATTTTTGGGCATTTAGTCAGAAAAAATGAGCCGAAAACACTGAGATCCTTCTGAACCTGAGCCGAGTGTCTGAAGTCGGGGTGAATTAATCAAACTTCCAGGGAGAAGAAAATATTAAGTTCAACTAAACAGAACAGAGTGAAGAAGCACATAGAAAATATGAAAAATATTTTTAAAAAGTGATTTTTAAAAAATCTTTTTTCTGATGAATTATTTGTGTGATTGTCGTCAGCGATGCTCACGTCTCGGCGTTGCTGTCGCTGAAGTTCAGCCTTTCGGCGGCGGACGTCCGGTCCATCAGAGCCAGCGTGGAGGAGAACCGCCCCCTGGACGCCTCAGCCAATCAGAGCCCTCCGTTCTTCTCCAGGGTTAAAGTCAAATGGATCAATAACAAGATCAACCAGTTGGCGATCAAGAGCTAAAACAGTGCGGCTCAATGCTAATGTTAGCATGTTAGCATAGCTTATTTTTTCAGATTATCTGCATGGCGTTTAATGTAAACATTATCTTAGTGATGCTAACATGTTAGCCAAATTTAAAAAGGATGAGTTGGAAGGCCATCTGGTGTTCATCAGGGCTCAGCTCTCGGTACCCTTCAGTTCTCCTTTCATTACTATTCAAGTGTTAGAAAATGTGTCGTCTTTAAGCTAACTCTGCACCCAGACTCACTTTAAACCCATCCAGCTTCCTGCTGCTTAACAAAACCCTAAAGTAATGAATGTTTTAAGGCTGTGCAGAATGTTTTCAATGTGTATAGAAACGGATACATGTATCTGTTACTGCAGTCATTTCAATAAATGTATTTATTCAGCAGAGCCTCTGCTGGATGTTTTGACTCATTTCTCCAAAAATGTGCAGAAATACTTTAAATAAATTTGTTTTTATTACAGAAACATCATTGAAGTTTTAGATTTAGAGATTTATTCAGGAGGAAAAACATGTTAAGAAATGAAGGTGTTTTTTTTTAAAATTTTAATCAAAATCATTGTCATATTTGGTCTTTTTAAGAATACGTATATATTTAGATTTTTTTTTTTTTAAACTAAAAATGTGGGATATTTTCTATATTTTTCAGTGAGACATTAAGTACCTCTTGCAAAACAGGTGACAAAATAACTCCAAACTTAGAAAATCATGTAAACACTATAGAAACATTGTACGTATTAGTTTGTAGTTTTTACCTTCCCATTTGAAACACATGCTAACATGCTTTAGTTAATGATTTATTGAGTAGTTTAACCCTTTGCTTAGACAAGATCAATAACTCTTTTCATCAGAGATCTGGTTGGTGGTGAACAATGAAATAAAATCCTTCTTGAGTGAGGTAGGTGTAACTTAAAGTCTCACTGTTAATAATTTTATTGTGAAACGTAAAAACAAGCCCAACTCATGCATAGATTAGTACAAATCTGATTTTCCTTGGGAGGAGTAATTCAGCTTTGGTCAGAAATATTTCATGTTTAAATGTTCGTAGACTAATTGCAGATACTGAAATCTGTACTAGAGTGAAGAAAACGCAATAAGATTCATGTAAAAACCAACAAGTTGATCAAATTCAAGTTGTGAAAATATATATTCATATGTATTCGTGTGTATAACTGGCTAAATAATGCATGTTTCTAACGGACAAAATGTACTTTTTCTTCAAATATTTGTGCCAGCTTTTGTTTAATGTGTCTAGTTCAGATTAAAACCAGAAAGACTGTAAGTACAGCAGAAACTGAGTGGATGACTGTCGCCCTCTGCTAGTTGGAGGCAGAACTGTTCAGAATCCTCTTTAAAGAGGAAAAATTAGAGGAACTTAAATGTAAACTACTTTGTTGTTTTTTCTTAGATGTTTTTCTTGATTCATTTGACTGAGAAAAGTGCAGTTTTCTTTTTAACTGCTTTGTTAAATCATCTTCAGTCACTTGTCCTTTAGATGGCGCTTTTTCCTGTTTATTTAAGGACCCTTCTGACACCATAGGTTTATATATTCTTTTATTCATAATTACTTCAGTAAGTAGTAGCGTGACTAAAGAAATGGTTTAAACCATTTGATTTTCCCAAAGTTTTTTAGTTTCTAGTTTCCAGGCTGCCTGTTTTTTTTTGCTCTCAATAAAACAACTTAATTTCTTGTAATTTTACATCTTTGTTCTGTGAATATTAGGACTTTATTGTCATAATATTGACTTTATTCTTGTATTATTTTGACTGCATTCTCATAATATCTTCCTATTTTGGCCCTGATACTCCGTTGTACTTTATAAATATACATTTCCATTTCCCCTTTTCACTCCTCCTGGGTTGCGCCCCTGTCGGTGGGGTTCAACGTCATCCCGACGTTTTTTCGTCACCCTAGTAACAACAAACGCTGCTGCTGGACCTCATCAACCAATCATATTACACGTAGCGTCTGACGTCACTTGCCGTCAGCGCGTAGGGTTGGGTTAGTCCACCATCTTGGCTCAGGCTAGCTGACTCCTAGCTGAGAGTATGAGGAGAATCCGACAGAACCAAATTCCAGCCGAACCGACCGAACCAGGACTGTCTCACCAAGCGGACCAGAGCTAGAGGCCGTCGGCTCGAGCTGGACCTCCTCTCTCCCCGAAATAAAGTCCCAGCACCGGGAAGTGTCGGGCTGCTAACTCCCCGGCTAACTTCGGCGTTAAAGAGGAACTGTTGCTCCGGTTCCGTTTGGATCCATGACAGTTATAAACTTCCGGAAAAGGATCCGAGCCGAGCCGGGACAGGTAACCCAGGGCAGAGACAGGTGATGCCGCGAGGGAGTTCGTTGAGATAGAACCGAACCGAAGCCGGAGCAGCACGTCTCTTTCCGACCCGCTAAGTTTTAGACAGGTGTTCCGGAGCGGAGCGGAGCGGCGGCGGCTTCATGACCGGACCTCCGTTACACTGACCTGGGTATCATGTCCACCAGGACCCCTCTGCCCACCGTCAACGAGCGGGACACCGAACAGGTGGGTCAGAACCGAAACACCTCCAAACTTTTTCCTCTTCAGCTGAATCATCTGATCTCCGAGCATCAGGGAGGAAACGGCTATCAGGAGCGTTTCCGGTGTTTTCTGGAACATTTCCAGCCCCAGTGGGAGTCCTGAGGCTTCGAACCGGAGCCTGGAGGTTCGGTCCGGATCCATTTGATCACAACTCCCAGATCTGTCAATCCAAAATCTGCCAGGGACTAAGAATCTGATCCAGAGTTCTGGTTGAAATCTGTTTTTATTCCAGCCTGTTCTAGTTTACCAAGGGTGTCAAAACTTTCCTCGCATTCTTCTTGTAGTTCAAAGTGTTTTTATCTCTATGAGTTTCCATAGCAACTGTTGCCATGCACTGCCAGTCAGCTGGCTGAAAGGACACAATAAGATTTGACTTGTCTGAGACACATATAGCTGTCTATTCTAATAGTTAAAACACCAAATATTCTTAATGCGCATTAATACATACAGTGGAAAACATTTTTGCTAGCTAGCATTTTCTGCTCTGTGGGTTCAGCCAATCAGCACCTAGGAAAATAAATGGCGCTCCTGCATTGGCTGCTTTTGAATCATTTAAAATCTAAACAGGCTGCTAGCAGAAAATATTGAGTCGTCAACTGGAGTAAAACCGATGACATCAGCTCTTCTGATGGTTTCCATAAGCAGAGCATATCTGAGGTCAGACACTAATGTTGGATAAAAAGGTTAAGCGTTCCAGTTCCTCTGGATAAGCCTGAATGTTTGTTAAAACTCTGTAATAATGGTGACCACAGACACATAAAGAAACAATCTGTATCAAATAAATCAAAGGAACTTTTCCAGGAATCTTTTGGAGTTGCACAAAAAAAAAAAAAACTAATGTGGGAACTGCTGGTAGTTGGTTGACTTTATTGTTGTGACAAACACAGGAGTCTTAAAGGAACAGCGTCGTTTTTCTGTTCTGCAGCAGACTGCAGGCTAAATACTGATCGTTATCAGTTTTACTCTCAACCAGTCTAATAATCTGAACAGTTATAATTACTGGAAAAACAATCAGAGTTGCTCCATATCAAACATATCTTTGAGATATTATCTAGAAATACTTCAGTGATGATTTTAAATATGATAAGCCAACATTTTCTTCACTGCTGTTTTTGCTTCGTGATTTTTATCAGATATTTTCATAAAGATGTTCTGCGATTGCTAAATTTCTCTGATGTTATGACTAGATATGATTCAACGTGTTGCACAGCTTTTACTGTAATAATCACAGTTATGTTATTTTTGTAGGAGGAAATGTGGCTTCTCTGTTTTACACAAAGGCAAATAGATTATATTACGGATTTTTATTTTAAACAAAATTTTTATTCAGGGTTATCAGACTAAAATAATTTCCAATAAGCATAAAATCTACAGTAAAGACAAATGGATATTTATTTATTAATTTCAGGTATCTTAGCCTAAAACAAGGGCTGCACAGTGGTGCAGTTGGTAGCACTGTTGCCTTGCAGTAAGAAGGTCCTGGGTTTGATTCCCGGCCCGGGGTCTTTCTGCACGGAGTCTCCGTGTTCTCCCTGTGCATGCTGGGTTCTCTCTGGGTACTCCGGCTTCCTCCCACAGTCCAAGAACATGACTGTTAGGTTAATTGGTCTCTCTAAATTGTCCCTAAGTGTGTGTGCATGGTTGTTTGCCCTGCGACAGACTGGCGACCTGTCCAGGGTGACCCCGCCTCTCACCCGGAACGTAGCTGGAGAGGCAGCAGCACCTCCTGACCCCATCAGGGACAAGGGTGTAGGAAAATGGATGGATGGGTAGCCTAAAACAAAAAACATTAAAGAAGTTATTCCTCCGTCTGATGACATAGCATGTTTTATATTGGTATTTATATTATGATTCAGACATAAATCTGTTTTTAATAAGAGGGTCCTCTGCTGTTACCATGCTAGTTTTTCTAGTTAAAATAATCCGTCGCTGATTTATTTTTACCTCTATGAAACAAACAAAGCCTCCAAGTGAGAGTTTAAAACCGGATTTGTCTCTTTAGATGCTCCAGTTAGTCCTAAACTGAGCCGAATGTTTTCATCCAATCTCTGCCTCACATTTCTATAATTTACGTCTTAAACTCTTTCATTTACCATAAATGTGAAACAAAACTTTTAAAAGAAACAGATTTATTTTCTTCTCCCTCTTTATCATTATTCCACTTCTAAGCATCAGCATGCAGGACGGGTCAGAACGGAGATTAAACACATTAGTCATGATTAATTATTGAAATCGTCATTAACTGATTTAGTAATCGATCAATGGTTAGCTGGAGTTAACATGTTTTAGTCAGTAAACCATAATTTGACAAGGCTTCAAACCGTAAATTTTGTCTTGATGATTTTTAATAATTGGATGAGTGGTTTCAACCCTTCCTCAGATTAAACCCGTCCCTCCAGCACCGGCCTCCGAGGTGACGTCATGCGATCTGGACGTCATGAAGCGTCGCTCTTGTACTCTGACTCTTCCCTCCTCTTGTGCCTGTTCTCCTGGTCCTTCTCGGTTCCAAGCTGTTCTGTAGATTCACATCAACCTGGATGAAGTTCCAGTCTGACAGAAAAGTCCAAATGGTTTGGGTTCAGGTTGACCCATGTTGTTTTGCTTCCTTGTTTCCAAGCATGCACCTGGGGAAGACGGGCGCGGCGAGGCGCTGCCCCGCCCCGTCCGCTCCGCCCGCTGTAAGAACGCCGCCGCCGTCACCGGGGACGACGCGCCGCACGTGGGCAACTACCGGCTGCTGAAGACCATCGGGAAGGGGAACTTCGCCAAAGTGAAGCTGGCCCGGCACATCCCGACGGGCCGGGAGGTGAGACCGGGCCGTACGCAGTTCTGGGACACGCTCCAGAACCGACACCAGTTCTGACCCGTACCTTTACCTTTCAGGTGGCCATCAAGATCATCGACAAGACCCAGCTGAACCCAACCAGCCTGCAGAAGGTGAGACTAGCATCAGAACCGGGTCTGGACATGTGATCGGAACCAGAACTGGGTCTGAGTGTGTTTAACATCCTGCTGTGTTTCTGTCTCAGCTGCTCAGAGAGGTTCGCATCATGAAGAACCTGAACCACCCTAACATCGGTGAGTCCCACTTGGATCCGCCGGGTCCAACAGGTTCTGGTTCTACTGGTCCTCAGCTGGGCCTCTGGCACCGTTTTAAAGCGTCCCACCTGTCCTACCTGTCTGCAGTGAAGCTGTTTGAGGTGATAGAGACGGAGAAGACGCTCTACCTGGTGATGGAGTACGCCAGCGGAGGTCTGTCACCTGCAGACACACCTGGATTAAAGCCAAACACCTGGATCCACCTCTGATCTGTGTGTGCGTGCGTGCGTGCGTGCGTGTGTGTTTGTGTGTGCAGGTGAAGTGTTTGACTATCTCGTAGCTCATGGGAGGATGAAGGAGAAGGAGGCCAGAGCTAAATTTAGACAGGTAACGCTCCCAAACCACCCGTCGCCACGGTAACGCAGACATCCCATAACACAGAAGTAGAGCAGGTGGTTTTAGCAGGTCAGGCTGCTGCAGAGCCTCTGAGCCAGGCAGCAGGAGAGGGCTGCAGGAATGTCTGCTGTGAAATAATATTCTTCTTTATTATTATTCAGGGGCTTGAAATCCTTGAAATCCTTGAAATGCTTGAATTTCATTGAGTTGTTTTCAAGGTTTGGAAACTGCTTGATTTCTGTAAAGTCCTTAAAAATGCTGCACAGGTTTAAATAAATTTGATTAAAAGCCTAAATGTGTAAAAGTTATTTGCAGTTGAAACCAGAAATGTAAAGGTAGTAAAAAGACACAGACTTTTTCTCCCTGTCTGAATTTAAATCAGATCAAACTTTCTTGTTTTAGGTTCGTCAGAATTACCATAAATATTTCTATTTGCTTAAAGCCAGAAAACCTAGCAGACATATTTTAGAGATTCTTGTGTAACTTTTTTGGAGCAGCCAGGTTTAATGGTGGTGTGTTAGTTTACCTCGACCAGCTGTACAACCTAAAGTTACACGATATTAATAAATAATATATAATAATGAATTGTTTGTTTTCTGAAGACGTACCTTGAAAATGCTTGAATGTCACTGTGGGAAAACCCTGTATTAAATATATAATAATGAAAAATCCTTAAACTCTACATAAATTATTAAATTATTAATTTAATAATCTCTCTCAGATCGTCTCTGCAGTCCAATACTGCCACCAGAAGCACATCGTTCATCGAGACCTTAAGGTAACTCCATTTTCCCATCCGCCTCGAACGCATCATGGACAGCAGTGACGTTTTAGGTCTCTTCCTCTTCTTCTTTCTCCTCCTCTTCCTCCTCTTCTTTCTCCTCCTCTTCCTCCTCTTCTTTCTCCTCCTCTTCCTCTTCTTCTTTCTCCTCCTCTTCCTCCTCTTCTTTCTCCTCCTCTTCCTCCTCTTCTTTCTCCTCCTCTTCCTC
>CAEFZX010030409.1:0-102009 GCA_903066825.1 Alfaro cultratus | reverse complement strand
TATATATAATCCCAAATTGCTTGCACAGTCCTGGTGAGGCATTGAAGTGTCTTTTGGTTTTTTTTGGTTTTTACTATTTTCCACCAAAAAATGGAAAATAGAAATTTAAATTGTAAGTTAAGAAGGTAAATCAATCAGTTGTTTATGTATCATAACTGCTTTTGCCCTCAACAAACAACTCTACTCTCACAGACAAATGGTTTGTAAGGAGTCAGAGCGAGACTTGTCTATCTGGATCAGTCAGGCAGTAAGAATGACTTGGGTAAGTATCAGTCTTCTAAGTATGAACGGACTTGTTGCCCTTGCAATGGTAAGTCATCTGCAAATAATACACTCTTTTTAAGTAAAAATGATAGGTCCCCTTATGAACAGTCTGTGCTTGGAGATGGTTGGCAAAGAAAGAAGAAAATCAACAAACACATTTAGTTTAACTATAAAATTTGAACTCTATTTCTGCTGCATGCCACAGCATGGTCCCCATATCGGGGCCTTTAGTTGCTCCTGCATATGCACCTAAAGTGGATGTTAATGAACTGCTGTCACACGTAGGAGGGTGCCTTTGAGGCAGCAGTCAGGATTCTCTCCACGTACTCGTCTGTTTGCAGTGTGGAGGCTGTGATGTGCTGCCTGACTGCAGAGACTCGCTCCCGGGCAGACAGGAGGGGACCAACTCAGTACAGGGGGTCCCTGCTGCGGTACCACTCTCTCACCAGCAGAGAAAAGGCTCAACACTAAATGCAAGCTTGTGGATGTATGTTTCTTAATGTGTGCCACTTTTATTGAAACATATGCTTGCTTAAGTGCATTTGCATTTGTCACCAGGAAGCTTGTGTGAAGATGTGTAACTCGCAAACACAGATGCTGGAAGTAATGTTGCACAAAGCTGATTAATTGTGAAATTAGTAGCAAAAGGAAGCAGGAAGAGAAAGAAAAATTGAACTTTTCCATAAACATGTTTATGAATGTGTTGGTGCATTTGTGTTTGCGGAAGAATCTCAGAGTCTGGCCAGTACTGTTCCCTGCAATCTGCCAGTATTGCACCCTGGGTAGTGTCAAAATGATTTGAGCACCCGCTGTGCCACCTGTCACCCTGTGCCCCCAGGCTCACGGTGGTCCAACAGTCCAACACCGAGGCCCAACCTCAATTAGATTGCTATCACACAACCAAAATTTTACCCTTTTTGCCTTCAGGATATCCATCTCTCTTGCTCCCCAAATCCCAGGACCATTTCCTTGCATGATTTAAGCCCAGGTCTTGGTTTACATTAGTGTTTTCAATTCCCTGCATGTTTTAGCTGTTTCCCTTCTACTGCACCTAACTTGAATAAGTGGGCGATTAACAGGCTTCTGCAGCACTTGATGACATGCAGGAGCTAGTGCAATCATTTGTATCAGGTGTACTGGAGCAGAGATGTGTCTAAAACATGCAGGGCAGTGGACCCTGAGGACCGGAATTGAGAAACCCTGGTCTACATCATCTAAATCTTAAAGACAAGTATATAGCAGGAACCTATGCATGAGGTAGAAAATCTTTTTGCCAATGCAGTTTCTGACAACATTATCGCAAGAGTTCAGAAAATAGGTTACCTCTTTAAGGGGAATTTGGGGGCTCTGTTGTAAGCATGACATCTGGCTCCACCAAACATCTGAGTAAGCAGATTGGCCCTGCAGGCCTGGGGTGACAGCCGATGAGGAAGCTGGGAGATGTGGGAGAACTGATCTGAGCTGCTACTCTGCTCAAGCTGTCACTTTAACTTGGCTTGGCACAGTTTGATTCTCCCTGGCTCTGAAGCATTAGGCCCTCTACTTTGACTGCCACTGCCCTGGCGGCACCAAGCCAAGTCTTTCATGGAGGGGGTCGCTCATCACTTTCACTCTCTTTCTTCCTCTCCTCGTTCTACTTATTCTGTCTCTGCAGGGCTCCAGCTTCTTTATCACAATCTTTCTCTTTCTGTCCCCCCCCTGCTTGTTTCTTATCCAATTCCCAACAGAAGCCACAAAATTGGATCCATTATAATCTGCCATTATTTGCTATTCCCAGCAGCTCCTATGTAACACTCTAAGCTACTCATACACTCTCTTCTTGCCATCTTTGTTGTTCTCTAAGTAGGTGTTCGGTCCTTCAGTAATCATGCCACCCACATAAATTCATCTCCATATTTTAAACTTCATGTATGACAGTGAAGCCACTTAAAGAGTCTGTTTGATTGCACATGTGAAACTGAGATAAATGGATACTGCTTCTCTGACTAAACACATGATCCTCCCTACCTCCAAGATTTAAATTCTAAATACAGAGTGACTCTGTGGTTGAATCGGAGTTCAACCACAGAGTCCCTATGACCTTCCCATTTCCAAGGTCAAAGGGAAAAATGTTGTACATTTGCATTGTTGCTGTGCCTAGAAGCTTTCAAACCACAAGGTATTTCTGTTTTTACTTCATTGCATTTTGGTTAATTATACAGCTTTCATGGAGGTTGGGGCATTGAGAAAACTACATTTCATAGAGGATTTAAAAAATTACATTTCCACAAAAATGACGAGACTGTAAAAAAGAACACAAAGAGGTCACACGCTAAATGTTCTGTAAAATATAGCAGTATATTACAAAACAGTGCAAAGAGAATAAAATAGAAACATGTTGGTTTACTTTCTCTTTGACATTTAGCAATTTACTATGTCTGGATCTGTATGGTTGGATGAATCACTGCACAGGTCACAATATTCCAGTTTACAGTAAAATGAGTTTGAAACTAAAGTATATAATCAAATTATTGATTCAGTCACAAACCAAAATTTAACTAACTTAAAAGAAAACCATGCATATTCCTCAACAGAGCTGTTGATTCTTTGACCCTCTAAGCCTTAATCTTCCAAAGAAGCAGACAGAAAAGCCCTTATGAACTCTTTCTTTATAAGTGGCTATATAAACTCCCTCACATTTTAAACTGGGAAACCCTGAGACTGAGAGATCAGTCCCTAAACTGAAAAATAATGTAGCATAGATTTTCATCATGAATTGTAGGTAGTCCAAGCTATGCAAAAGTTCAAGTGAAGCAGAGTGAATCCAATAAATTATACAAACAGAACATTTTGTGACATTCTTTTTATTTATTCATGCACGGAATTAAAAGAATATACTCTAGTTAAGCAATTATCCCCTCAAGGCAGAGCAAACCATTCTCATATTTAATTTGTAGAAATGCAAAGGTATTCCAGTTGCCCAATGATCCTCAGTAATAGGAGATACCATATGTCACCTCAGTTCCTTTAATTGAAAGTGAGAAAATGGTTTTACACAAGCTGTCCTTCTGAACCCAGAAAGATAAGATGTTGTAGAATCCCAGAAAAATTAAGCAGTGTTTTTTCTCTCTTTAATAGTTAAACATCCAATTCTAAAATATGCAGACACAAAATTTTTCTGTTCTACTTCATATTTTATTCAACCTTCATATTAAAATAATCATCAATAAAGAGACTACACTTAAAGAAGAATTTAAGTTTCATATTACGTTACAGAAAAAAAAAAAAAAAAAAAGACCCAGTGTCTCTCTTATTGACCACTGGAGATAGGCATCAGCACCCCTGGCAACCCCACAGGGGATAAGCATGTTGAATAATGAATGAATGGATGGATGGATGGATGGATGGATGGATGGATGGATGGATGGATGGATGGATGGATGGATGGATGGATGGATGGACATATGGATGGATGGATGGATGGATGGATGGATGGATGGATGGACAGTGTTAGTCTGACTGTATGTTTATGACTGTTGTCCCATCTGGAAGTTTAACTTCCGTCTCAGTCTTTTGCAGGCTCTAACGGGTTGCCAACTTCTTGTGATTCATTGCTGCATGTTTCTTAATGTTTGTTGTTTTTACTTTCTTTGGAAACTATCATTGACTGTTATGAAAGGCACTTTCCCCCCCCCCCCCACCAGGGGGCTTTTTTGTGGGCTCTAGTGTCCCTTATTTTGACAGTAGGCTGACAGGAATGGGGTAAGGAGAGGGGGGAAGACATGCGGCAAATGCTGCCGGGTCCGGGAGTCGAACCCGCGACGGCCGCGTCGAGGACTCAAGGCCTCCAAATGTGGGTCGCGCCACCACGGCACGCCCATGAAAGGCACTTTTAAATAAAATGTGTAATTATTTTTAAAGTTATGCTCTAAAGTAGTAGGACCGTTTTTCCATCATCTATGACCATCCTCCAAAACAGCTGCATAGTTTTGTCACCACCATATTTCACAATGAAGATGGTGGTTACAATGAAGAGCGATTTGCAGGTGTATGTAGGTCAAAAAGTGCAATTTTGGCCTCATCTGGCCTAATTCCTGTATTTTTGTACTACTTTGTGATGGGTCATCACATACAATTCCAATAAAACACACTAAAGTTTCTACTGAAGAAGTTTTGGAAGACCCTGTAGTAAGTCAGTATCAACATAGCTATGGATTGAGCGAAGTAGTTGAGATTACTTGAAAAGACAAAAAAAAATAATCCTGAAATGCTTTTTAAGAATACTTGTTTATGTGAATTTGCCTCCAACCGGTGTCATCCACAGAAACAACACACAGAAAAGCAACAAATATTTAAAGAATAACAGTGCAATTTTGTATGTCAAAAAATATCATATCTAACTTAAGATCTGTGTTTCACAGACAAACCTCAAAGATTGTCGTGAAAACATATACTTTTTTGTGCCTTTGTTGTACTAGACGTGTGGTAACACATATTAAAAATTATTAAACTATATTATATTTTATATTCCATGAGACTCTGTTTTAAATCTGTGCTATATAAACACAGATTTTATTTTCACCATTCATTATCATAATGTTTATTGTGTAAATTTGATGTATTATCTGAAATAAAATAAAACTGGACTATTCCTTTGTTAGTCTGGTAAAATTGCCATTAAAATAATATCAAAATTAAAAAACATTTAGTAAGCTAACACAATGGGGACACCATTTTGTGTTGTCTCAAATGTTATTGTCATATTTTCTTATTCCCAAGCATGTTATTAGCTGCACGTTTCAATTAGAGCTTTACCTTATGTGAAATTCTACTCACTTGTCTGGCCTGCCAGGCACCTGCAGGCGTAAGCGACACTTGTTAGCACACTGGATTTGTTCTTCTTTGATGCGGATAAGCCTCTGCAGAGCCAGACACCAGTCCTGGGACACGGTGGTGTTTAGGTTCTTTGAAAGAAAGGCACACATACAGTATTTAAAACTGGCTGATTCTAAACTAAGGCACGAACGGGTCATCAAGCACACAGCACAAGTCATGCACATAAAAACCAAAGGTACATTTCTATAGAAGCTCACAGTCCTAAGGTAGGGTTTTTCTTGCAAAACCTACAGTGCATTATTTGAACCAATTTTCTTCAGATAATAAACTGTGCAATCTTGTTCATTCACTCAAATATAACTGAATTTATTTCAGTTCTGACATCCATTTTATAGTAAAGCCTTGGACCCTCAAGTCAAATAGAATGAAATCAATTTTCTTCAGCAAATGAGCTGTGTAGAAGTATTTTGTCTATTTTATTTTTTTCAACAGACAGTATAATAACTAGGTGGAAAGGAATACCAGCCATTAAGTGCCAGACCAGCATCACTTCTCCTGAGGACATTGTGCTCATTAAGCCTGGAGAAGCAAAGGTGCAACCATTAGCCAGTGAAACTCGGGTGATTACTGGAGTCTACCTCCCTGGTTGTGTTACTGTATGTAGCATGTAGTGCCGTAAATGTGATACCAGAAAATTATAAGGAAGGCTACTGATTTATACAGTACAGGAGGGTGTCAAAGGTTTCTTTTGTATCAGTGAGAACATCTCATTTCCACCCTTGTGGCACTATTCTAAGGAAGAAAGATGGAAAATCATGTGCTTCTTCAAATTAATAATTTGAAAAAGTTGTTTTATTTTAATAATATCTTAAAAAAAAAATTTTTTCAGGTGAAAAAGCTGAAAAATGTGTCCCTCTCTTTGTACAGTTCCTACCTCTTGTATGTTCCTACCTCTAACTGTTTAAGTATTTTAATGGGATCTCTGTTGTTCCTCTTCTAGTTTTGAGAGTTTTCAAAGGTTTTGTGAGGTGAGCTTCTGCTGCTAAATTGTACTTCTATGAATCAAACATTTTAATTTACCATCTTTTGATAACTTGATCGCAAATAACTTGTGATGCTAAAAGCAGTCTTGGCAAAGGTTAAATTAATTCTTCAGCATCAGTCTCTCTGTGAGTGTTTTTCTCAAAGGCCAAAAATAGTAGCATACACATTCTGGAACAACCTAGGCTGTGCAGTGATGTGATGCATGTGAACAGAACAGACTATGTTTTGGTGAGCTGAACAGTTTCAGCAAAAAACACAACACATCGGAGACTTTGCCATTTGGTTTTCTTTTGTTTTTTTGGGGGGGGGAATGGAGGGTCTTTATATGTTCTGAGATAAACCTGCAATATGTAGGTTCAAGACGTACCTGGTATATCCCCTGTAGTGTGCCCACAAGCAGAGTAACCTCTTCCACAACTGAAAGGTCATGTTGAAGTTCCTGCAGCTCCTGGTACAACCTTGGAGGGCCCAGGAGAGCTTTACCTGGTAGATGGGCACAACAGAGTTTGGATATAAGCATCAGATTGCATAATGCAGTACATGCTGAGAGTCACAGTCTCAGTACACAGTGATAAAATGCAACTATTTAGTCAGTTTTATTGAGCCAATGACTACTTCAACTCACAAACAGATAATTGCTGTTGTTCTTATGCTGTAGAGAACATTACATGTTTCAAGTTTGACATCAGTTGATTTGCACTAGTCATTTGTCTAATCAAGTATGCCAGTACTTTACAAAGCTATTCTACTCCAAATTGTTAATTAACTTGTTCTTTTAAGTTCCAGTATTTACTAGGTTTTGTTAAATATACTTGCCTTGAGCAGCTGTCATGTTACTATTACAATAGGGCACAGACACCAAATTAGAGCATGTATATCAGTTTGCATTTAATGCTCTTTTATGAGTAAAGCCACTGAATATAAAGAGTGGTCAAAATTTTTGCTGTTTTCTACGTTGTGCTGACATGCAGAACACTTGTTAGCAATTATATTAATCATTTGAATGTTGTGATTACAGATGAAGGCTTTGCCTCTGATTACAGAGAAAGGGGATTAATCATTTATAAAAATGTGCTATTTTTGAAGGGAATGGAGAATAGTTCAAAAGGGATTGAAAAAAATATATAATTCACATTGAAGCACAACTTAGGGGACGCACCCTGTCACATCAATTAAAAATTATTGTGTTGGCACTCTAAAAGGTAAAAATGCATGATCCATTTCTGGTCACAGTTTCATTAGTTTTAAATGTGGAAGAAATAATAATATGATTAGAAATTACTTGTCAAATATTGTCTACATTTAAAATGAATCCCTTTGAATAAAGAAATTTGTACATGTATTTTTTAAAGGAGAGGCACTGTGTATTTTCCAGGCACATAGTGCCAATATATAGCACAGTTAAGTAGCTATGTTACTGTTAGTTATTGCAAAAATGATGTATATCCAAACATAATTTAAAAGAAATTTGACTTTCCAATTTGACGTCTTGAAATTGGCTCTTGTCTCTAAGAAGCCAATCTTCTTTCTGACACTCCACCTTTAGCACATTATCACAAACAATGTTTGTCCATTATGCCTTTTACAACCGTTCCTAGCAGAGTTGTAAAGTAGCATTGAGAAGTAGTTTGTATGATAAGCTCAGCAAATGCACAGTTCCACCAGGTGATTTCTAATTACTGCTGCCCCTAGTCTGAAGGAGCTGTGCGACTAGAGGCACAGGGGAAGAGCTCTGTGAGGCAGAAGCTCTGATATGCAATGAAGAATTAAGTTATTCATACCACTGAAACTTTCATATAATTTTCACCGATATCTGTTTATCTTCTTTAGAAAAAGACAGAAATATCATTATTATACCATTACATATCCACACATTCTACCTATCCATCCACTTGTATTGGAATCGTTATTAATTTGTAAGATTAGATCCTACAAGACCATTTTTACTATCTCCAATTTTTCTTTGCATGTAGATTACAAAGTAAAAGCTCAAGGTCAAATTGTTCCATCAGCAGGAAAAGGAAGGCATTGTCTGACAGAACAAATACAGGTGCAGGAGGTGAAGTTGCTTTGGTTGAAAGTCTAGTGGGTACTAATAAAAGAGTTTCAGTGCATAGAAGAATCGATCACCATTATTTGTTGAACTACAGAGAGTGAATTTATGAGTAAAGAAAAAAAATTAGATGGAGAAACTGTTATTTGGGGCTATGATGCCCTTTGCTGGCCAAAGAGAATGCAGGTGTCTCATTAGACGCAAAATTCAGCATCGATTTGAGGTCTGCAGGCTTCAAAGTCTTTCTCTCCCAGTACCAGGAATCAATACCCACGTCTCCTCCTGTCTGCCGTCCCCCGTCCCAGCTCCCCTGGCCCACATTTCTCCGGCAGCAAGCTCTGTGAGAGTTGCCTAATTAAATTCTGCAGGTAGATTTTGCTCCAAAGCAGCCCTTGCACTGTCTCTGCTGCCACATAATAAAGTAGCAGGAGAGGCGAGTAGGTCGGCGAGTTTAGTGAGGCGTGCTCATCCGAGGGGACCTGCAGCTGTTTGGCTATTCGCGTGCATAAACGAAGTGAGAGCAGAGCCATAAGAGAGACTATGGGAGAGGGAAATGGGGAAGGGTGGGCTGGTGTTATTCAACTAAAGAGTGCCTTTGTAGCTTTGGGGTCTTAATAGGATCTTTGACACTGGCACACAGTGACATCTGTCATCTGCGCAAGCAAATCAATAGGTGAGACATCTGAATATAAAGGGGTAGTGCTGTGTGCTGAAAGAACAATGTCAAAGCATTGTCTTCTTCAAAGGAATTGACTGGACCTCTGTGCAGGTTCCCCTGGTCTTCCCGGGCCTGCTTTTGGCTACAGCCCAAGAGGTGAATGTGCTGAGTTGTAATCCAACATAATCCAGTTGGTGAGGCAGGATATGGTTTATACACTAAGACATGACTATCCTCGCTGGCCACAAGGCACATAATTCACTGGTGTGGAAGGCCTGAGCCCAGAGGGGTCCGTCCTCACACTCATCCACTGTGCCAGTGATGCTAGCTAGTGGCTTTAAAGACAAAGCAGCTTCAATGCTTATGTCAAAAACCTTGTCTGATCTCCAGCCAAACCCTCTGCTACACCACTGATGGAAAAAAAACAGCATTTCTGACAGGGGGTCATACGGGAAGCACGAATAAAAGCGTGTGAAAGGGGGTAAGTCAGTGTAAGAGAATAAACACCTGGAACAACTGGCTTTCAGGGAAAACACATTAACATTGTTTGGCTCTCCATGTGTAGTGGGATACAGACAAGAAGCCCAACAGCAGAATAAAGACACAGAACGATGGAAGGTTTGAGGGAAAAAGACAAATCCGCCTGCAGTCTAGTTTTTTCTCTAAAGACATGTCTGTGGGGTGGAAGGTGAAAAATAATTTTCACCTTCCATGATTAAATTACGCTAAGGGGGTAAGACATGTCAACAAGACACTATGCTGAATTACATCACATGGTATGTAAATAAATGGTATTGCAAATCCAACTGAAAATTTGGCAACTGGTGCAACTGGCTTTGGGACAGACACTACCCCAAAAGGGTCAAAAAAAAAGAAAAAAGGAAAAAAAGAAGGATTCCAACACATCCAATATTTCAGAGTTAGAGAAACTTGCAGAAGGCTGCACTAAGAGCTAATCCTAAATGATCCCAAAACCTTGCAGCAAAGCTGTGAGGATATGAGTATAAACTACCTGAACAAAAGAAGAAAAAAACTAAATCCAGAGAGAATATAAACCAGCTCTCAAAAGAGTAGGTGCTTACTGAGCATGACACGAGGTGCACTGAAGAAGGCACCATTAATATTTAAGTCATGGAGCGGCAACTTTACAAAGTGTGCTGCATTACATCCCGATAAGGCTTTGTATCTTCCTTTTCCCATGGCACATTTATCAAGGATCTCGTCAAGCTCGGTACACACCGGAGTATTGTGAGAGGTGGTGGGAGAACCACTGTTTCAACCACAGATTCCTATCTGCCGCTACCGGCTCTCTAATTGGTCCTAGAAAGACAAGGAATAATCTCGATGGATTGACGACTCCTCTCCAGACATGTTTGTGGTCTATCAGAGACTGAAATGAGACCGTGAGGATGATGCAGCTTGGGGCTCCCCACCCCAGCATCACTCTCCAAGATAAAACACCGCAGGCACACAGGAACAAGTGACCATCATCACTATCCCCCTCACAAACACATCCTTAATCAGAGTGACAAGCAGCATGACTGCATCTCCACCCCTCCATCTCCTCTCTCCACTTGAGAACAGGAACAGATTAGCCTTGCTGACTCAGAGAAAGGAGGCTGAGACTAACAGTCAGTTTAAAGTGATGAGATTAACCAGAGGGTGAAGCATAGGGAAATATTGCAGCGGCACAAGTTCACATATTTGGTTTTACCTGAATTGCAAGCCCCACTTGGCCTCTTAGTCCCGCTCTGCTGAAACAAGGTGTCTTTGCTTTGAGAGTTCTCCTGGCCAACCTCTACTACTTGCACATGCTGAAGGGCGGCGCTCCACTTCATGGTGTACTTGGGCCCAACAGGAACGAGGCTGCTAATATCCGGAGGTCCTCTGTAGGAAATAATTACAAAATTAGTTTAAACTTCCAGGAAATTTTAAAACAAAGTGAGGCAACTACCAGAATGACCACTAGGATATTCAGATAAGCAGAAATAAAAAGGTACACTGGTAAAAATAAATAAAAAATATTGTTTTCTCCTTTTTCTGATATAAAATCAGACTAAAAATGTCCTGTTTTTGGTCAGTTAGGATTTTTGAGTTTTTATGTGATGCTTTGCAAGCTTCTAATAGGTTAGTTCACAGCATTTGATTTGAACTGAGGCACACCTGTAGCCCAGAGTTAAAATGCTTCTGGTTTTGTCAACCCCTCAACAATAGAAAAAGGTTTTGTGAAAAAGGGCTAAAACTGAAAGGACAGTGTCATTATCCACGGTGAAATGAGTCCTTAATTTACAAAGGCCATGTAGCACAGTAGAAGCTTTTACTCGAAAAGTGCCATAAAAGTTCAGATAAAAGTTTGCAAATGTGCACAGGGTAAAACAACCTTTGATTTTGGATACATGTTGTCTGGATGAATCAAACTAATACTGAAGTATATAGTCATTTTGAAAATCATTCCACAACAAAGGAGGAAGTTTGTAAGGCCAATAACACCAACTTGATTGTGAAGTCCAAAGGTGGCAACATTGTGGTGTGTGGATGTTTTTTACTTTCTTGAGTCAGGTGTACTGCACAGAATAGCATTCATCATTAGGAAAGAACATTGTGTGTAAATACCAAAGAAATCAGCCTAGTCACAAATGGGTCTTTCAAATGAATGTTTCTATGAATACCACCAGATTAATTATGAAATAAATTAAGGTCAATGCTTTACAGTGACTATCAAAAAATCTCATTCTCATAAAAAAATTGTTTATGGCAGATCTGTTAAGAAGAAAGAGGCGAATTCCAACGAACTGCTAGAAGCTTGGGGAAGAATACCCAAACAGCTGAAGTACTGCTTAAAAGCAAGTCAAACAAATACTAACCATCTGACTTTGAAGAAGGTGATATTAAATATTTGATTCTATCATTATTATGTCATTATATTTATTCTTTGACTTATCAGATTGCAGGAAAAATATCTTGATATATTTTCATAGACATTACACAGTGAATATAAACATCTAGTTAACTTTATATTATCACTTATTGTTGTTGTTTTTTAAATAGTACCTTTGATGGAATTTATTATTTGTTATTTACTCTGGATGAGAATTAACATTGCTCTCATTTTTGTGAAGTTCCTAAAGGGCATACCTTGTAAGCCTCTGCATACTAGTGTTGAAATGAAACATAAAATAATAATATCCTTTGGGGGCTGCACAAGATGGCTTCAAGTAACATCCTTGACAGGGACTTTGCTAAAATAAAAAATAAATAAATAAAAAAAACTTTCCTTGTTTACTACTTGGGTAAGAGACAGGAAGAGAGAGATATGATCAATGGTGCTGACAAGGAAGATAAATTGGAAATAAACCAAAAACGTTTTATGTCAGTAATCTGGGACTCCTCAAGCTGTTGTTAGGGATTCTACCATTTGTTTAATGCTGATAAAGCTCCTGCAACTTCAGATAGTGTTCAAAAGCCCTTGCAGTCTTTTCTCTTTACTGTGTAGTTCGCCAAATTATCTTTGCAAAACCTCAGGCATCACATAGGAGCCCTTTTTAATCAAATATGTATTTCTCCAGAATATGTACTCTCCTAAATTCAACTATAAAAAAAAAATACATCTAATTCTATGCAATATCTAGACATTAGCCTCTAATTAGCAAACTATTTCTGATTGAATGATTTAATCAATATGCTCAACAACAGGGACTTACTTGACATTTATGTTGGCACAGATGAGCACATCATCAAAAAGGAAGACCTTCCTCTCCTTCGACTTCAGGACTTGTCCTCGCTCACCATACACAGTCTCAATAAGTGTTTCACAAAGGACCAGTGACCTCTGCTCCGAGTTCAGTTGCTAAAAGGGACACAACAATCAGATCAAAGGCAGATGAGACAGTATCACAAAGCTCCAATCCTCTGGAGCACAGTGCCTAGAGGACAGAAAAGTCAAAAGAAACCATATCTCATCTGGGATTAGAAACCCATTCATTGTGCTGAAGGTCATGGAACATGCATGTATCCATATGCACAGTTACATGTCTACAGCACTGTTCATTCAGTTAACCTTGTTTAAAAAAATATTGCACGTTTCCCTTGAAAGACTTTTCCGTAATATATGTGCACAGTGGTTTAGGAAAAACCTAAGAGACACATTTACTTCTTATGAGTTTCTCCATTTGTCTGAAATGCTTGTAATTTTCTAAATAAATGCTTCCAAAACAGCCTTTTGATCATTTTTTAAAACTATTTTGTATATGGCATTTTATCAACCTAAGTACAAACAGAGTCAGAACTCGCATTGGCTTAACAGCTCTGGCACACACAATCATTTCTGCCACAATAATAGAACTACTACAAAAACATATAAATACAGGCACAGTTTGTTGCATGAGTAAATTCATTCATAAATTTACTTAAAACATTTTATAACAGATGCAGTTATTGAAAACTGCACATGCTGTTTACTTCACCCATACATATGTTAAGCAAAGAAGAACAGCTAAAGGTTTCTTTAATCACTTTGGTTCAACTTTACTTTGACTGCTTAAATCAGTTTAGAGTGATGAAGATATAAAAGCCATTCACACTTAAGATAACTAAAGGTGTCTTAGGAGAAAACAAAGGTATGAAGGTAAAAAAAAAGGTAGTACATTGAAGCAAAGAAATGCATAACAATAATTACTATAAATTTAGTAAAAAGTCAAGAGATGTTTAAAAACTGGTGTAAAAAGGCTAAAACAATATTTGACATTTACAGTTAAGCTGCAGTAAACAAAGCGGGGATTTAAAAGAGCCAACAGTTTCCCCGAGACTCAGGCATGAGGAAAAATAAATGCTGCTTTACCTTTTTTAGTTCTTGTCCTATCCTAAAAGCAATAACAACCTGATAAATCTAGATGCATACATTACAAGGAACTCTATTCACTGCACAATGAACTAATAAGATTTTAAAATCTAACATTTTACAAACCCTTAACTGAACCTAACCTCAACACTTCAAAACCAAGGAGCAGATTCCGCAGCGACAATTTCTGTCCAAGATAAAATCAGAACGCTGTGTGTGAAAAGGTAAAGCACACCGCAGGTCTTAAAAGCTTCAGTACCAATAACTCACAGTACTTTGAGAATTACATGTTACTGTATCAGTCTTTCAATTAGTGTGGAAGAATTTTGGCCCAGTCTCCCTAACATTACTTCATTGTATTGAATTTAGTTAATTCTACGTAGCTCGCTTGAGGTCCCTTTCAGCATTTTAATCAGATTGTGGTCACTACAACATTTTTTTAACATTAAAGTTTCATGCTAAACATGGCCAGACTTGTTAATCAAGTTTTTTGAGTATTAAAGCTTGTCTACAGCTTTACCTCTGAAGTCCTATGGAAGTAGAAAGAGGAGATTTTGATTTCTCTGTCACAGCTTTACCAATTTGGCTTTGTTTGGATGACCGTGTGGAGTCTGTTGTGTGCTTTTGTGCACCTGAGATTGATTTAAACAATCTGGCAAAGACCAGTGTACTGCTCACACATATGGCTTCCTGCAACCCTGGGGGCTAAGCACAGTCTTTCTCTCATCATATCCCATTTTTATTCCAGACACAATATCAGGCTGATCAAGTTTTATTCAAAAATGGAAGCCAGATTCTAATAACTTGTTTCACAAAATGTTTCTGCCAAATTCAACTAATTCAATCTTACAGAAATTACAAAATGAGTCATTAGTTAAGATGAGGTGATCTGTCATATCATTAAAACTCTATCCAGCTCCTCTAAGAGATGGAATGTGCTGCTATGATTTTTATTTTTGGTCTTCTCAGTATCAGTAGCCTCAAATGACTCAGGATGGCGGCATGTATTATGATGTGACTCCATGTGTTACTGGGTGAAAATGAAGTCTGTGTTTCTGCTTAGGCTGCTGCCTCTGGGACCCGACCCCAGATAAGCAGAAGATAATTGATGGATGTGATTTCTTACTTAAATATTTATACTTCCTACTCTGGTACACCAGATCCTTTGAGACAAAAGGAAACATTTGTCATTGAAGGTTTGCAGGAACAACTTAGAGGATTATCTTTACGGTATATTAGAATTCTGGAATGTCAATGCTGTAAATGCAAGGAGAGGAGACTGGGTGAATCAACTCATATCAAAGTCCTGAAAAGCAATGGATGATACAGAAATATGAAATAAGGAAGCAAAGAAGAAGGGTTTAAAAAAGAAAAAAAATGGAAAGAGGACAGCATCGTAACACTCAAGGAGAAGAAGAGAAGTGTATACTAAGTGGAGTAAAAGAGTAAACAGAGAGTTAGGGAGTGCAGAGCAAAGAGTGAGACCGACAGGGTGAAAAAGATAGCTCTCTTACAGTTTCCAATTAAATGTCTCATTTACCCCCTAATTCTTCTTATTCAGAGCAGCATTTGTTCAGATTTGCAGCAGCAGGACTGCAATTTTAGTGTGTAATGGAGAAGCAATGCCTCTACCTTTGCATGTGGTACTGTTTAGGGATGATAATGGGCACCGTTTCTGTGAGATGATTTCTCTAAATATAAATGCCACCAAAAATTAATGCTTTGGAAAGCGATATAAGTAATGTGCTATATATTAGTTAAATGTCCAGGTGTTTGGCTCCCAGTGATAACAAAACAGATGAGCTGTAGGGCTCAGAGGCTGGCTCACAGCTGATTACATTGGAGAAAATGTGTGTGAGTGTACAGGTGCACGTTCAGGTGTGTGCATCCAGTCACCTTACTGAGCAGGCGATCACTGACGCTGCGGGCGAGTTGTTGAGTCTCTGCAATCTGGTCAGCTACTCGTTTCTGTTCATTCAGCTTCTCAGCCAGCGTCTCCAGTTCTGTCAGTGCAAGCTGCAGGGGAAGACGATCCACGTGGCCCTTTGGTGTATTCTTAAGCATATCCTAAAAAAGTCAGAGAGGAAAGCAGCTGTTCAGTTCCACTTTTGCTCAGATACTTTTATACTTTCTCCTTTTAGTGAGCTTTGCCAGAAATACATAGTTCCGGAAAGTCCAACTGAGTAAGTCCAACTGAGTAAGTCCAACTTACTCAGTTGGACACAAAAGCAACTGATTTGTTCCATGGAATGTTATATATTAAAACTGTTGCTGAACTTTTTTTATTATTATTATTATTCTGAATTGCAGTTGCAGAAAAATCTTCAGGCATCATCTTCAGGGGATTGGATGTAAAAGAAAAAAACAACAAATCCATCCACATTATTTGTTTAACGACAAAAATGCAACATGATAACTTAATCATGTAAATGTACCAGATTTAGCCAATTCTGTGGTACATGACAGGTTGGTAATATAAAACAAGTTTAAAATATTAAGTCGGATGATTGGATCAATTACAGAATACTGTATAAAAAGTTATACAAGTGAAAATGTGTTCAATATGGAACAGGTACTAATTTACATAATGCTTACCAATTTAATGGGTCATGACTTATGAACCACTGTTTCATGGATCTGAAGAACTGTCTGTAAAATGTAATGTTCCTCAACTCAGGGGCATTATATTCCAAGAATGAGCTGCCATGCAGATAGTAGTTTTATGCACTTGTAAAATTTAAGTTTGACTTTTGCTATAATATTAAAAAGCTTGCTCAGAGAGTTTTTTCGCTTTTGTAGTGTAGTCCTTCCTGGTTGTGTTCAAATGTTCACACAGTAGTTCATGTTGAACTGAACCATGGCATTCATATATTTCAGAAAAGCCTCATTAGTGAAACCCTTTATGTTCTTTAAAGTTGTGAGGATCTGTGTTACAACTGAATACTGATGATCTTGAACAGACTTTGTTTTCTCTGCCACAATGACATCTGAATCTCAACCTCTATTCACCGACATTGAAAAAAATCATAAATATAGTTTATTGAAAAGCAAACATGTGCTCCACAACCAGCCACAGGTCTGAATCATTACAGCTGACAGTTTTGCTGCAGCCTGCTCCTTATTTGTTGCAAGTAATTACACAAAATCATCATCAGCATGTAGCAAATAACCTGAGGTGGCCAAACATCAGGAAGGGCTTTAAAAATTACAAACTAAAATGCTGTATGCATTGCATACAAGGTGGCAGTAATTGTTTTATGAGTCACACCTGGTATCATTTTCACCTTATTTCTGGTAGCTCCACAGTAGGGTTGGTTAAATTAGCTCCTCCTGGTGTGTTTGTGGCAGCTGCAGTAAAGTGGTTTGTTTTTTTACCTGAGTTATATTTTTTGAAGTAATCTGTTTGCAGTTTAGCCTAATTTCTTCTTTTTCTTTTTACAATAATCCTGAACGTTGAGCATTTTTCAACATTTCCAGACATTGTTGTTGCATTGTTTGCAGCTGCACCTTTAATCAGATGAAGAATAACCTGTGACCTCAGCTGTAATCAATACATTGTTTTGCCATCAACGAGGATCAAGATGAACAATAATTTAATTAAATAATTTGATTTTAAAGTGACACTGACAGCCCATGTGTGCTCTTTTTACATTTAAACTAGTTTATCTGAAGTACACGAAAGAGTTTCCTCTTTCGTGTAAATATCCGTCCGATATTTAGTGCTCCTTCTACAACATACCACCAACAAAAACATGTTGCTTTTTGAAAAATATTATCATTTCTACTGAAAGCTCATTGGGAATGACTATAAATAATTAGTGACCAAATTAAATCCTTTAATGATTCATAATAATTAGTGTAGTCCCAATATTTCTCACCCTGCCTGCATGCTCAACTCAAAACAGAAAACTACCACTTAAATCTTTAAGAGGACATTTGTTTCATGTTTGACAATTTTAAGACAATAGGGAAAACACATCAGTTATAAATTAACCCTTTAGATACACTGACTGGAGTCTTGTTCCTCTGCACCAGTTTCTTCATTTATGCTTTTGCAAGCCTGTAAACCAACCTTACCATTTATGTGGATGCAGGTTTTTGATGAGCTGAATAAAAAAGGAAATCAAACTCTTGAACTGGAAGGGAATATATAAAACTGAAACCAGTAATTTGAGAAAAACAGTAGATATGCTTATAAAGATAAAAACCTGATTTTAGTTTAATGAATGAGCCTGAATGGGCAAAATTGTTTTAAGTAACACTGTCATTTTACACAAAGTTTTTTTGTCCATGTTTTTATTTGGATCTGTATTCTACAGGACACTTCACTTCTGGTAACAGAATAGGCAATAGTGCTCTGCCTGGTGATCATTTCTTTACAAAATTTTAATATTTAGGTCAAATGCACTCCCATTTTCTGTCTATGGATGTCAAACTTTCTAAAAGAGTTTCTTAACTAACTCATAATCACTCTCAGCATCAGAGGATTTGGGTATTGTGGAAGGTTTTGAAGAGATCAGAGCATATTCATATGGTGAATAAAAACTGAATGTTTTATGACTTGCATATCTCTATTTGTCCTGCAACTATGACCCCATGAAAAGCTTGTTCTTTTCTTGATAAGCAGCTCAGATGTACCTTGTTGCCTTCAGATTTACTTCTCTGTAATGTATGATTAAATAGATACACTTCATCTTTGGAGTATTGCGTTTCAGCTGGAAGAAAATGCCTGATTCGTATTCATAACTTATCTTTTGAATTCATAGATAATCAATGCCTACTGAGGGATGAAATGAGCTGCTGCAGATACAGCAAGTCAAACTCAAATCCAAATCTTGCCTCAAAATAGAAAAAGGAAAGTCAGCATAAATCCACGAAAGGGATGATGGTGGTTGCCTGCTACCTTTAAAGCTCCACATCTGTGGAGCTTTAAAGGTAATTGTATATCAGGAACTGATATACAACTTGTTGTCTACTTAAGTAAAATACTATAATCAATTCACGACCGTTGCAGATTTCAATTTTGACCATATCTCCCACTACCCACCATAAAAACAGAGCTCAAGTGGGATTTATTGTATCAAAAAAAAAAAAAAAGAAAAATGTCTTCTACCTGCAAGAGGAGAATGAACTGGGGGAATCGCTGAATGGGCTTCACCATCAGTCCGTACAGAGTTATCCGGTCCACACTGGAGGCCTGTTTCCTCTGAAACCAAAAGAAAATAAACAAAATCAGAAGATGCAAGAAGTAGTTAGAAACACATAATATTAAAGGAAGGTTTAAGAGAAAATGTTCAATGAGTAGTTTGTTTTTTTTCCTCCATAGACCTTGTGTAGGTGTGCAAGTTGGTGAAATAAGTACAAAAGGTCAAGGCCTGTGTCATATGTGGGAGTTCAAAAGATTACTTTTGCCTTGAGTCTTTATATTTCTTGGATTACTGTAAGCACATGCATAATGTACAGTTATGGCAGCACAATAAGCTATGGTATAATGACAATGACAGAAGCAAATAATAGGTAAATGTTAAGGGGGAAAAAAAGTGACCTATGATCTCATGCTTATACAAATATCTGACATTAAAATTAAGTATAGTGACTTATTTTTAAGTAGTTGTAATTATGTATTGTGTTATATATAAAATATCTATAATGGAAAAAAACATTTGGACCTGGTATCAAGATATGCCAAGGTTCTAAAGAAGTATGGTTTCAAAACTAATGTAAGGGTCTTACTGTGGTCAGAGAACATGCTGGAGTGGCTGATGTTTTCACTCACTGCTTGAATTACAGGATGAAATGGCATTGGCCTCCCTACAAGCTGTCACGGTCTTTGTGACTCTAGGTTTGTATTTATCTTTATTTTCGAATTTCATATTGATTTATATTCCTTTTCTCCAGTTTCCACAGTTCAACAGCAATTACTTGTCTTCCCTCACAGCTGCACCTTGCTTTTAATTAATCACCTGCTCCATGTTCAGTGATCAACTCTCCAGCTGAAAAGTATTTCAATTAAAAGGTTCTTGGTCAAATCACCCTGCTAATGCCACCTGCCTGTTTCCTTGTGTATCATTTGGGATTCTTCATCGACCTCCATTTTTGTATTTTTTTTTTTTTTACTTTATTTCAGCCTCCTCCCCTCTGCATTTGGGTCATTCTCTTTCCCCCATTATTTGAGATAAGTGTTATGTTAGTCCTGTTTTCCCTAAACCATATGAAGGATGTAGCCCTTGCCAGCACAGTTCTAGAGTTAGAGGCAAAAAAAAGATAAATATTTAGTCCAGGTAATAAAATAATGTTATAAAGTAATTTCAACCATCAGTTGAAATAATGGCTTCTTCAGTTGAATCCTGTTAAACATTTCTGTTTTAAAATTTCTTCCAATGATCCATCTTCTAAAGCAGTGTTTCTCAACCTATCCCTCATTCAGGTCCCTCACCGCCCCCCATCAAAGAATTTGTAGGCTACTTCGCACTGAATTTTATTTTATTATTAATATTACTATCACTATTGTTGGTGTTTTGATTTTTATGCTTGTTTCTGTATTTAGCATCGAAAATAATTTCCCAGAGAACAAAAAAGCAACGTGAATAGAAATAATTTTTACAGGCGTCTAAGAAAAATGCAGTGGACATTCAATTTAAAATCGGTAGGCCTAACAGCAGCCAATCAGAGTAGAAAAAAATATTCTTGTTCTGTGCCATTTTATGATGTTAGTTGTTAAATATTGTACAAAATGACCAGATAAAAGATGTACACCAATACAAGTTTGAACTTTGAAGTATTTGCAAAAAGACTGCACTCTGCAACATGATAACATGGATAGAACTGCAATTATGTCAATCATAACTCTTTTCCTCTTCAGTGTTTCTGTCAGTTTCTGGTGGTGCATATCTGTGCTGCCTTCAGGAGAATGGGACATCAGAGTATCATCCATAAAATTTCACCCACATGGCATTTACTGTGTAGACCAGTGCTTTCAGTGGAAAAGTAAAAGTTCCAGATCCTTTTAATAGCATATAAATATGGGACAGAAACATGAATTATATCTTTATACAGACCTGTCTATTGATTTATAGATTAATAGTTTTACTGGACAGAAAAGCTGGCTCTTAATCCAATCCGAATGAGTCAAATTGAAAATGTCATGGGGTCACTTAACACCATCATGACATTAACACTGACATGAAAAGTACCGTAATATTGAAGAAATAAATATATAAAATAAAATCTAATTAAAAACATAAATAAGTGATAAGTTCCTTACTGTTATTGTCTGCAAAATATATTTCTTCTTAGTATTAGATGTGGTCTCAACAAACCCATGGCACTTCAATAATGTTATTTTACCTTTTATCTGAAAACAGTGTCTGTTTATTCTTGCCACACAGTCCACTGTATTAATTATTGCTAAAAACGTCTTGACATACCAGTTTATTCCTCTGTATTTAATTTAGTTTCTTAGTTTATTCTTGCATTTTGTTCTTCAATCATTTCCATTTTTTTTTATTAGTATGATCCTCCTTTGGTTTATTGCCATGTCTTCTTTAGTTTCTTTCTTCTTACTAGTTTTATTTTATCGTTTGTATTGATGCTCACCACCAGTAATCTTCACTCATCATGCTATTCACCTGCTGTGCCTCTTAATCATCATGTGTTTCACCTGATTTGCCATTTATATTGATTTTTCACTATTCACCGCCGGATTCTCTGATCATGATTCACAACTAGTTTGTTTATTTATTTATTTATCCCATACGGTGCGGAGCGGTCGGGAAACGCGTATAGATGGAGAACAGCAGACTGACGTAAATCTTATAGCTCCGGTATTCTGATAATTAAAATTCAAAATTGCTGTGGTACCGTTTCATACCGGATCACTTACAGCACCAATGTTAACTCTATAAAACGAACGTTCTCTGTGGTATCACCTATGGGTGGATTTCTTTATTTAACTTAGTTCATTTTTCAGAGGGATGCACAGTGAGGGTATCGTGATTTTAGTCATTAAATGTTTATAAGAGCGATATTCCGATGCCCTTCCACAGAAGCGGGCGGACAATAAAACACCTTTTTAATACAAATTGCTGCTTTTACGTGATCACAGCACTGCCAAAACATATGTTCAAAAATCCTCAATAAAACATAAAATATTTAAAAATCAGACACCAGACAAGTGAATAGCAGCAACGTCATCAGCCGGTGTAACGCTGAACTGATGCGGTGAAGCTACTAGTAGCAGGAGCGCGGAGCTGCGCCATGAAGCTAACAAACACTGAAGAGAAGAAGAGCTGCCATCGATACAGTTGCAGCCAAGCATATTTTAATGTAACACAACACAGTTTTAGCAAGTTGCTCAAAGTCTAAACTGGTATTGTTGTGCATTTAAGGTGTAAAGTTTACCTTCGAGCAAACGCCCCCCCAAAGGAATCTCAGTGCCCCCCTTTTGTAAAAATTTCCTCCAGTGCCCCCTGCCATCCTCTGAACGCCCCAGTTGAGAAACGCTATTCTACAGCTTATCTGAGACCTGGTCATTTGGGGAACAGCTTAAGTAGAGTTTCCCTGACCTCCTTCCCTCTCATTACCTTTTTGATCCCATCTGGGGGGGATTCAGAGTTGTTCCCAAGACGGCAAAGAGATTTAATGTCTGCCGCAAGGTCTAGTTCTAACCCGAGACCTACTAGCAGTGAGATATGCCCTAAACACTTTCCTAGGAAGTTATCCAGAATTATCCAACAAAGGCTTGGTCACAACCCTCCAGGATAGGATGTGTTAAATGTATTTATTTTGTAAAAAGAAGAGTTGACAAGAACGACAAGGTTTTTTAGGATTTATTACTATTGTCTCACAGTCTGATTCTGAGCTGAGGTCTTTCTCCAGATATTATGGTCTCCTCCCGCAATCCAAGAATGTTAGATAAAGCTGTGAGTACATGGCTGTTTGCCAGCTTATTGGTCATGTGATACATGGGCAATCTGTCTGGGTTGTATTCTACCTCTTGGAACAATTATTTCTATTATTTCAAAAATACCATGGAATGTTATTTATAATAATATTCTAATATGTTTTATGTACACTTTGGAACATAGATATACTTACAAAGAAATACAGTATAAATATTGAATAAATTTTTACTAATCTTAACGGTAGTTTTCAAGTTCCAGTATAGTTGAACATCACTATCTTTAAAAGTAGCATGAGAGTATCAAGCTAATTTAGTATTAACTAATGAACTGTGGTAGAAAGCCTGAAGGTTACTAATGTACAGACATGCCACTTATGGCTTTCCAATTTTAGTTTTAAACAGTATTAACTTAAGGTAAGGCTTCTTCAGTTTCTACACTATGACTGTCTATATGTTTCATATTGAGAAATATTTCCAAACTGCTAAATTTGTCTATTGTTTTGAGTGAAGGAAAAAAATAGAAGTCTGTCTGTCGACTCAATCAATCTAATCAAACAATGCTTTTGATTCAGGCATGCATTTCAGTTTGGCCTGGTTATTGCTAATTTCAGTATAGTAAATAGGAAAAAATTCATCCAAGGTTGTAAAATATGATATGGATAGGTTTAATAATGATTGATGGCTGTTAAATGTTCAAATTCACAATTAAAAGAAAGGCATTATTATCAGTTCCCATTAGGTTATTTTTTAACAAACCTTCCCTCTACTGGCCAAAGTTGCACCATGTTCCTCTTTAGAACCTTATTAACTGTGCAAATAACTGCAAAGTGTAAATAACTGCTTGAGGATAGTGCAAGTGACAGGCATTCCCAATGGTCAGCAGCTATCCAATCAAGAAATCACAGGTCATACTATGAAGAAAGCAATTGCAAAGGTTTCATCAGATTGAGCTGATGTTCAGTGACTGAGCACACAAACTGTTTTTCACAGGTAACCTAGTAAGCAAAGATGGCCTCTGAGTGGACTCAGTGAAACATTGCAGGAGCACTGAGTAAAACCTTTTTCTCTACGGCTTTCCGTCTTTTTAGATGAAACACATTGGAGTGGTGTCAAGAAGAGATATTGACCATCACTATCTGTTCTTTAGAGGGCAGTAATGTATTGCACAGTCAAGCTTTCCTAACGGAGACAGAATCTAAAATCCAGGCTGGTGCCTCACATGAAAACAAGAGCAGAATGAACTTAACAGATTACTTGAAACATCATCTAAACTTCCTTAGTCATTACTAAACCCTTACTGCACAATAAGCAAGAGCAAAATGGCCACAGTAATCTGGCAGTGTAAGTCTTTAATAAATGCTTTTTAAACGAATGACTAAAAAAATGATACATAAAAGTTTGATGACCCTTGGAAAAATGTTTTATTTTTAAACACGGTTACTGAGCAAAAGAACTAAAGGAAAAAGAGCATTGAGTTAACATTGACACTTTCTTTTCAGAGTCTAGCTAACTAGTATATAATGTCTGTTTGTACAGTTTTGAAGTAAAGGAAAGAAGCAGATTCAGAGGAAATACATATCTCTGAATGCTTCATGTTAATTACCTGAGTATAGCTTTATAATTAGTGACACACAAAAGTCCCACAAAGAGGTTTTCTTATGGTCCTTGAATCACTCTAGGATAAATATAAACAAAAATGTCTTTCTGGCTCAATAAGGTTGTGTATGTTTTGGATCTGAAAGAAGAAAATTATTTTTGTATAGAGAATAAAATGGTCAATTTAAAATTGTGAGGTAGTTAAAGCATCGCAAGCTATCCTAAAGACAAGTACTAACTCATATTAAACAAATAATATGAACACTTTTTTTTACCAAGTCTTCAAAAATCTGAATAGCATAAGCTACAAATAAAATGTAAGTGGCCTATCGTAACAGAATGTGATAACGTCACCTAAAAGGTATGTGGAAATCCCTTTTACACATAGAGTTTTACGACTGAAATATGTGACATTTGCATGGCACTTTATTTCTCCATGATGTAAACTGCCATAGTTTTTTATAGCTTCAACTAGGCAAAAAGACATTGGTGGCTGCCAGGAAAGGCTCTTGAGTCAGCGCTGGGGAAACTCTGAGAAAGTTCAAAGTAGAGGTCTTCAGGGGAATGGAGCATAAAGTGAAGAGATTACACTGAATATGATTATAACCCAGTCAAAGTGGGTCATAATCATATTCACTGTGGATGGATCAGAGAGCCCTTCTGCAATGTAACAAATCTTGGACTTGCATGACAGTGTGTTTGATACCAGTTCTGTCGCAAAATGATATTCATCCTCTACAGTGAGCCACTGAGTGTGTCTCATAAACTAGGAAGTGATCTAAAAAAGTTAAATACGTAGTTTTTTTAATCAAAGAGTAACGTAGCAACTCTTTGACATCAATCTTTTAAAAATAGTCAGTTTGAGAAAATTTTGTTGTTGTTTGGGCAGTATATGGATATAACAATTTTAGTATTTCATCATTTGTTTTAAACAGCAGCATTCAGCTTCTACTAACCACAAATCTGGAACAAACTCCTAGAAAACTACAAAACAGCCGAAACACTGAGTGTCTTTTATATCTCGACTACAAACTCACCTGTTTAGAGATGCTTTTGAAACAGTAAATTAAATATTAATCAACATTTTGATATGTAGCAATGGCACTTGACAATTGTTGACTGTGTGTTCTAGAACTTTGTATTTGTGTGTTTTTATGATGTAAAGAACTTTGAACTGCCTTGTTGCTGAAACGTACTTTACAAATTTGACCGACCGACCGACCGACCGACCGACCGACTGGCATATCTGTGGTCAGTCTGTGCTTTGTAAGGAAAAAAAAAACTGGCAGCAAAAATATAGCAAATTGCTAGAAAAAAAAAGGCCTTTACTTTCCTTTCAGATTCTTAAAGTGAATCAGATTAAGCTCCATTAGCTGAGATTTTATAACAATACACACAATATGCATCAAAATAAGGTTTTGCAATGACAGTAAATGTATGTATTGTGAAGGTGTTTGAATTTCTTCATATAATGGATGGCAGAATTAGTTAACATTTATAAAAATAAATAATAATAAAAACTGAAATAATAAGTTCCTACCCACAAAGCAAAATGCTAGCCATGATACATTCTACAAATGTAAAATGCTTATAAAATGGATTTCTGATCATGTCATTGACCTTACGGAATAAATTTGCATTTGTTACCAGGCAACCTGAGAGTACTCCAAGAAGCGTTGGCATTTACCACCAAAATATTCCACTGATTGCATGTCCCCTAAATGCTAATTTGAGGTTAAAAAAAGATAACACCTATAGTACCAGTTATGCCTTTGTGCACCTCAACCCACTGAACCCAGAGAATTCAAAATGGGTAAGAAGTCACCAGCAACTTCAATAGTGAAAAAAAAAAACATAACACTAAAACACCAGCAAATTCTTTCAATTCTATATGATGGGTAGTGACTGTTTATATTAAGGTAACTGGAAAAGTTTGATCTTTGAAATTACAGTATGTCTCAATAGAACAAAACAATGGACATCTTGTTTGCACCTTAAGTCAGTCTGCATTTATCTTGCATGTCATATACAGTAGAAAACTGACATTCAATGGAAAATGATGCATTTTTAGCAAAAGCACAAATGTTCACAGATTTAAAAACATGTTTTGAATAACTTTGGGCTAGTTTAAAATAGGTTCACAGTCTATATAAAACAATTAACAAAATGTACATGATGTCCTGGCTGCCTGCAGAGAAACCAACTCAAACTCAAAGTCCCTGAAGGTGAGTGGTATTTTTTCATGCTGCTTCATGTCAGCTACTAGTTTGACATACTGCAGAAGCCATTTTTGAAATGGCATTTCAGTCCTTCTCAAATGTTCTACAGGAATTTAATAAAAAAATTGTAGTTTTTCCTTTTTTATTCAATGTTCCTCTGCTGCCAACCCTGTGATAAAAGGTAATTGTTCTACTCAAACATTTGGTTCATTCAAAAATGTCAAACATTTTTTGACAGATAAAGTTTTACCAAAAACTACCTTGCCTCTCTCCTGATTTCATCAGTTCTTTAATACAGTGTTTCTCCACAACCAGAGAAACTATGTCACAAAAGAAACTTTATGTTTTAAAAAAAGTAAAATTACATTTTGCTTTGGACATTTTCTGATAGATTAATGCTGTACATTCACAAAAATACTGCTTAGCTTTCATGGGTTAATTTTAAGCTATTTAATAACAAAAGTATCAATACAATAAAACCTTTCATTCTTCCTTTCAGCATATTTCTCTTAATTATCGTATTAATTTCAATCTTTTTTAATCAACAATGGAGATATGAAGAACAATTAGCTACATATGAAAATAAATCTTGCTTTATATATCATTTCAATCATCATTTCAATGATTATATATCATTTGAGTTGGTTTCTCTGCATTTAAAAATAGCCTTAAGAAAAACTTTTTTTGCTTTCCGTATTGTGATTTTATATATTTTTTTTCATTTAAGATGTTTGTAGATTAAAATTACCAGATACCTAACATTTAATTTCTTTAATAGGTAAAGGAAGTTAAATCTAATTAGGTCTTTTAACATTTTGTTTATCGTGTCTATAGTCTGTGACTATACATATTATAAGTAATATACATATTAGGTAACTGTTATTGTCAACATGCTTTAACAGACATCTGAAATCCATGTTTTCAAGGCAAACCTGGGTAAATATAGACCATTTCACAAGAAAAAAATAACAGTCATACATGACCATATTTTGATTTTCATTCCCAAAAGAAACTAGAATAAGCCAGTTTTGGAAAGCGAATACTTTCAGGCATTTTGGATGAAAGCTTAATGCCATATTTTAAATTCCTTCCAACAGGGCTGTCAGATGCCCAGCATTGTCAGCTGTGTAGTTCTGTCAAAACACAAAACAACCATTTTTTTTGTTGTTGTTGTCAGGAATAAACCTAGTGCAAATCAAAGGAACAGAGTGATAACATATTTTAAATAAGAAATTTACCAGGAGATTGCACCCACTCATTCCACACTGGAGAGAAATGTTGGGTTCAACATTGGTTAAAAAATTGTGGAAAACACAGTAATCCTAAAGATCAGACTGCTGAAGTAGATGCTCTATTGAAATGTGCAAAATTTTAGCTTTTAGCACAATGCCACTTCCTGAACTTAATTTAAAATGTTTTCATCCAAAAGAAAGTCTTTATGACACTGACAAGTGGACACTTGAGTAATGTTTATACTAAAATTATCACAATGACCTCAAAGTTAAAAAGGGTCTTCTGAGTGTGTCCTGTGCCTATTGCTCTATGATAATTCCTTGGTATAAATAACATGGCCTACATATGTTTGATCATAGTTGGATGAATGCCATTAGGGAAAATGTAGACTTTTCATGTGACTCTTTCATAAGCTTGTATAAGTGGGATTTTCCAGAATTTTATAGATGTATCGCCTACCTGTTAAACTTAAGATTGAGCTGTATGGTACTGCTTGAAAAGTCTAGATCTTGATATTGGTTCAATAAGTCTGACGCTTGAAAACAAAGCTAAACAGAATCTAAAAATATAAACTGGATACTTTTACAAAAATTGTGTAGAAATTGAATATAGTGCAAGAAGAAATATATTTACCTTTAGAAATTCCAAGAATGCCGGTTTGGACATGCATGCCTTTTTAATGAGAGCCATTGCATTGGTGAAGTTGTTCACATAATCACTGTACACATCCAGCACCATGGACTTAGAAAACTAAAAGAAAAGAGAATATGATTAAAAAATATATATATAGTAAATATCTTACAGCACCAGAATTATTGTTTAGATTTGCAACATGTATCGTTTTCTAATAACATGCAGAGTCATATAATTTCCTCTGACTTATATATTCTTGGTAAAAAGAGGCCATAAGATGAAAATAAATCATTTGTTTTTCATCCTAGTTGTTGAAACGGTAAACAAATATCCCTCCCGATCCATTTAGGATGGTGCACAAAGAAGAATGAGGTGGAAGACTGTGTGGGAGTGCAGCTGCGTGTGACTGTTCTGTGGTAAATATCTATTCTCCTTCCACAATTACACCTACGCCAGGCGGCTGATAGCGACAATATGAGGAGTAATGGGAAATTGGCAAATCAGATGAAGGAATTAACCCTCTTTTCTCTAAGTTTCCCTCAGGACCCTGCTGGCTCAGATATTACTGCACACTCTGCAGGTAGAAATAAAAAAAAGGAGCAGCCCAAGCTGGGCTGTATACTGTCCTAGCACTTCCACTGTCAACTGGGCTTCATTAGATAAACAGGAGATCTTAGAATATCAATGGAACAGCACAATAACACCCAGCAAAGAAAATAATAAAACAACTCCTTCTAATAGGCAAATAATGAGCAAACCATATGGATGAACACACTGCAGAGGCTTGAGCACTGTTAAAAATTGTGACAACATATATCCCTGAGACCATTTGTTGTAGTGGAGATATTTATCATGCTTGTAATTGATTTTGTTTGGGGTACACTATGTCTGTTTGCTCATCATTACTGAGCTAACAGAAACGTAGCAATGAGACCCAATAGGATACAGTAGGGAAAATATGACCGATTCTCAGCCAAATATCCAAAGGCCTTTATCGACATTTACAGCTGTTATTTTTTTCCCCCCTCAGTGTCTTGCAATAAATTAGGCTAAATTAATCCTGTGTTTGGTCACTTAGCATAACCACAGTTATTTCACTTTGCTATAAACCAGAATAATGAGCAATATATGGGTATGTGATTTTGGCCACATACCTTGGATTTAGGTATTTTTCCACAATTTGTATTGTTTTTAAAAATTTTCTTACAATAGTTCAGCTGCTATTTTGGCCCAATCCTTCTGGCACAGCTCTCTTAAATGACTCCGTTTCCTAGGTCACCTTCCTTCCACACACCTTTTCAGCTCTGCAAGCAAATTTCCTTTGATACCACCTACAAAGCAATGAGTTTGTTGTTCTTGAGCCACCTTGTAACTAATCTGATTTGATACCAAGGTTCACAGTTCACTTAAAAGACCCTTTTATGATCAAGCTTTAACTTTCTGACAGATGTCTTGAGATGTTTCTTCAGTATTTACGCATATTATTCTTTCATCCTAAGGCCATTGTGATGCATCAGTCCAAACTGCAGCAAAGCTCCCACATGACATGCTATCAACCCCATACCCCCATGATGTGGTGTTTGCAGGCTTAAAAATGTAATATATTTTCTATCAGATGTAACGATGGTCATTATGACCAAATACTTCTTATTTTATCAAACCACAGGAAGTGTTTCTAAAAAGTAAGGTCTTTTTCTCCTTGGACATTTATAAACTTCAATCTTGCTTTTTATGGGTCTTTTGGAGAAATGGCTTTTTCCTTGCTGGGTGTCCTTTCAGCCCTTCTCTACTTTGATGTCAGATTGTGAAAGAAAAAATGTTGTGTCTTTTTTTAGTACAGTATATGTACATATCTGGCATCATCTGTACCAACACGTCGGTCAAGATGTGAACGAACAGTGTGATTTCTGTAATGTACACTGACCGAGGCGACAAACAAGTCCCCAATTTTCTCACTGCTGTCCCACTCTGCCACACGGGAAGCCAGCGCAATCTGGAACATGGAGTGACACTGTGTGATCTCTCTGATTCGGTGGAAAATGGGCCGGATCTTCCTTGGACTCAGTATGCGTGGCTCTGCCTCCATCAACGGTCTGTGGTACTCCTGGTGAGAATGAGGAAGAAAATTGTAATCATAGATTGATGGGCATAAGCATTTTTGGCCAACCACTTCTTCAAAATTTAGAGACAGAATAGTAATGGAAGCAAAAACATTAGTTGATGGTCTTTCACAGAAGGGAAAAGTGTTGATCTCCTCATGAATTTTCTCTAACCCACCACAGTAATTTACAAGCAGACACAAGGAACATCAGAAAGCAGCACCAGAAACCATTGAGCTATATTGTGGTGTTATACAGTATTGAACATTTACTGTCGGGATGTCTTTTGTATCGAAATCATGTCATGTGTCTGGAAACAGTGCATTTTCATTACTACTTGGCTGCTCTATTTGAATCACAAAAAAAAAAAGTTTTAAAAGCAATGGACTTCACAAAAGAACATGAACATTAATGCCAACCCCTAACAAAGGCAGAACATTCTATCTTGACAATGAAAGATTTTATTGCACACAAAGCAACCATTGATTGTAGTTAATTCTATTTCACTGGGCTTTTTTTTATTTTTCAGTGATGATGAGATAAGAGGTCTCCTTTTCCTTTTTATCAAGGGAGATTAAAGAGGAGCGACTGCACCCCCATCGTGCAAGCCTGACAGCCTCTCTTTCTCTGCATCAGCATGAAGCCCGCTCGAAAAAAGAATAGGTATTTTATCAAGATTATTTATGCACAGACACCTTCATAATTTGATGAATATCTCTGCTTCTCCTTTCAATGTAATTCACAGTGGCTAAACTGTGAAGATATTGCATGTGGCAGGAGAGGACAGGAGGACTAAACAGCTCACCTGCAAGATCCTCCTGAGAGATTCCAGGTAGCTCCGCTCGCTCTGAATGATGGAGCCAAGGATATGGCGCCTGACAACCTGCGTGGACAACAGATCAGTCAGGAGCTCAGGCTCTAACGGGACATGATTGGGCTGCGGTGTGTGGCATGCTTTCAGTTAAGCACGGCACCGGTTGATGGATTACACCATAATCATGCGTTAGTCACAGGAGAAAAAGACTCGGAGGAGTCGGTCTGTTTGAACGAGCTGAATCACTGGTGGTGCTGTGACATGAAAGCAGATGTTCCAGCTGTTTTAAAACACACTGCTTTTACAAACAAGATCAGGAGTTTAAAGCAAACAGATATTAAAAATACTGAATGACTAATGACTTCTTTAACAGCCTTAAGCATAATCCTAAGGCTACTGAGTGCTGAATTGGTTATAGGCATGCCTACACCAATGAAAGCTATTGTCAGAGAACACATTTTGATGAGTCTCTCAACTCTTGTGCTTGTGTGTTACAGGCTCCCAGATGAATGGTGTTGATTAGAACTAGAGGTTGCTGGACAGTGTGTGTAGAAAGAACTATGTCATATTATCCTCTACATGGGAGTCCCACTTTTCATCTGGGTTTTTTTGTGCCTTAATTGTACAGAATGTTCCTTATGGTGTTTTTTAAGCAAACATATAATAACTAGTCGCCTCCAATGCTATATACAAGATACAGAGTTTGTGGAGTTTATGGGTGGAGACTAAATTTTTGGATGAGTATGAGAGATAGAAAGTCCTGATCAAGTCTGCCTCTATGATTCATTTTAACTTGGGGAGAACAATAATGTGTATCAAATACAGTAAACATGTAGACTATACAACAAGACATTTTAACAAGACAATGTTAAAAAAAGCAGACATGATGCTTCATGTAAGTAGCATCAGAGCAATAAATTGATTTTCTTCATCCGTTTTTTTTCTTTTGAACAAGCAATCATGTGAGCAGGTTGCATACTCTTTCTGGAAACCGATTAAGCTGAACACAATAAACAGAAGTTTGAGTCTAGTTTGTTTTTAGACTTGGCTTTGTATCAACACTACTTGTGTTTGGGTGAAAATAGACCCTTTCACTACTTTCACCACATGTTGGAAAGCCCCATTTTCAATTTACCAAAGTGACAAGCCTCCCCCGAACAATACACTCTACGAAACATTGCACGGTTTCCTATTCTTTAGCTTTTCTAGTCAAACTACTAGCTTCTAAGCTGTTAACAAGTGTAGCTGTTACAGATTTTTATGGATGATGGGGTTGCTGTCAGCTGCACCTGGTGGTTGGTCAACCCTTCTGGCATGGGGCTCAGCTGCGGGGGAGGATGCTTCACTTCTGACACAGCCACATCCAGGTATCCAGCATCATCATCCTCCTCTGCGGATTTCAGAAATGAAAAAAAAAGGAGAGCAGTTTCAGATTGTTGCTGTGTCTGAGTAATGTGTGCATGTGCATGTGTGTGTGTAACAGAGAATGTAACAAGGACAGAGAATAACAGAAAGGCAGCCTTCAGATCTCAGAGCAGCTGGAGACACAGTGACACGCTAAGTTTATTACCTCTAAAATATGAAGAAACTTCTGAACTCTCTGAAGAATAAAAAAGGGAGAGAGCAGAGGAAATGTGAGATAGAGAGAGAAAGAGAGAAGCAAAGAACAGGCAAAGGAAGAAAATTCAGGGCAATACTGTATGTAGGAGTAAAACAGGCACAAAAGCAATCCAACACATTCTTATCTCTGCATTGGCACAACGGCATACAACTGTGAAAATCCCCAATTCACCCATAGCCATTAAGACACAGCAGAAGGTTTCATTAGTCCAATTAAAGCCTTTAAAATTATAACAGAGGATTTTTGGATGAAACATACAAAGCAATGAAGATTTCAGGCGCTCAATACCTAAAAATAGCAGCACTGTCCTTCCTATCCTTTGTGTGATGACTTAAAAATGTGTTACAGGCATGGGTCTGCCATCTATCTTAATGATGCTGCTATCCATTCATTGATGTGGATCTGTCTATACTGTAATGTTCCTGAAACACAAGCTCTATGATACCACATGGGATGTTTTCTCTCTTGCACACCAGAAACTTTTCTCACCCACACTCCCACCCCATCTTACTTGAAATTGCAAAAGCTTGTCTTTTTCATTTATTTTAAATATAATCAGTAAGATCTCTTCTTCCACAGTACTTTCATGTTTGCCTCAAGGGATTTCTGAAAGAAAAAAAAAAAAAAGACTTTCTACCCCAACCATCTTAGATACTCCTATTTGGCTTGGCGAAGCTGGATTTTTACCCAAGTAAACGGTCTACGATGTTATAAAAGCTCCAGTGAATTTTAAAGCATCTACAGATTCCTTTAGAAATTACACAACGTTCTATAGTCATAACTCAAGAGCAGCAAAGTTTTAAAAATTTCCTCAATTACCCATTTGATCTTTTCTCTGCAGGAATGACACTTTTCTCATGACGGCTATTTTGGTCCTCTCGAGTCCATCCTTCGTTCCGGTTCTTGCCGCCCTCATGAGCTGCTGAACCTGGTTGCGTGGAGCACACAGAGACAACAAAGGAGCATCAGAGCTGGAGGGAAGTGCCATGTTGCGGTGGCTTGATAACCTTCGGTGCTCCTCCAGAGAGAGACAGAGAGAAGTGCCGCTCAGCAGGCTCATCATGAGCCTCACCATCTGCGACTCCCCCGTGGGTCGCTGTACGGCTTTCTAATCAGAGAGCCTGTGAGCATATCATGGAAAGATTATGGTAAGAGAGGGAGATCCACATCAGCTGCCTTGCTCAGCGTGGGAAAAATTCAGCTGACCACAAACTCCACCCTGAGCATTGTAGAGGCCATGCAACCAGACTCCACAGGCCAAGAATACACTCAGGAGAGTAGTATTTTTAAATGATGCTACTCAGAGAAAGTAGGTCAGAAAGTGGTAGCAAGTTGCACTGATGTTTATGGAGGCAAACACGCAGACTATTATTAAATAATTAATGAGTTTCATGAATTTGTCTTGATATTAAACAAGGCAGGGAAACATAAAAAGGGAGCCTAACAGGCCAATCAATAGTCTCAAAGCAAAGCCACAGAGCAGAGGAAGAGCTAAGAAGGATGGCACAGCGAGCCAATTAAGCCATTGTGTCAGCTGAGCATAACAGATTGCATTTATCAGCTCTGGGTGATCATCAATCCTGTAGTTAAACACGTAGCAGAGGGAGTTGAGTTCCGCTATGAAATTATGTGACACAAAGTGGGCTTTGAAAGTGTACACACCCCAATTAAAATTACAGCCTTTTGAGAATTAAAAAAAAAGAAATTTAATCCACCTTTGGTGTGACATATGTTGTGTATAATTAAAACAAAAAAATCTAATAAATGGGTTATTTGAGATATTATATGAAAAGAAGAGCTGCAACAACCCTGCTTTCATAAATGTTTACAGCTTAAAACTAACAACCTTGGAAAATTCTCCAAAACTACCAGACTGAAACATGTCTTCTTCCAAGTCTTCGTCCAAACTTCCACAAAATTTCAGTCCAATTCTGTTCTGTTCTCAGCAATTGGAAAGCTTTACATTTTCTCTCATGAAGAAGTCATTCTTTTACTGACTTGGATATATGTCTGGACTCTGATAGATACCTGAAGGTCTTAGGTAAAAAAAATTACTGAAATTTTTCACTATTCAGAATTTTATGCAATTTAACAAATAACAAATTTTCACTCCTAAGAATAATGATGCTACCACCACTACACACGATGTTCCATTTGTAATGAGCAGGCCTGTTTCTGTGCCAAACATACCAAAACTTTGTTTCTTTCAGACAAACTGTCCTGTGGAGATTTTAGCCAGATCAAGATGTCCCCTTCGATATATAAGCATTCTGTTTTAATAAAGCCCTTCTTCTTTGTTCATATACATGAAGAGCACATGAGATTGTTGTCACTTGCAGAACAGTGTGAATATCTGCTGTTTTTTCACTGTTGCCATCTCTTCACTGAAACTGATTGAAGGTCTTTTCACAGAAAGAAAGAATGCTGAACTGAGTTTCAGAGCATTTGCAATTATGCAGTCAGATTATTTAACCTAATTTAATTCTTACTGTGCAGTATATTTTCCCATTATAGATTTACTTGTTTTTTATTCGCGTTGTATAGAATATATATCACACTGAAGGTAGAAAAATCTTGGAAATTGTTCAGGGCACTGTCAGTATTTTTAACTCTCAAAAACCTGGTATGCATTTTTAAGGCCCATTGTAACTGTGTTCCGCTACTGCTTGGGGTTATACCTTCATGTCATAGTTGTGCTTTCCAGACAGCCTCATAGCCAGTTCACGTTTGGTCCTGGCACACCGCTCCCTCAGCCGATGCACTTCAGGTGAGAGCTATAGGGGGATTGGATGGGGACGGGTGGGGCACAGGTGCATGGAGTGTTAAGCCACAAAAGCCAAAGGGAAGAGGAAAGCAAGAAAAAGAAACCAGAAGAGGAAATGGATGCAAAGTGATCAAGGGGAATGAAAAGCCAAGAAACACTGGGAATTAATCACAAGCGCAGAGAGTGAAAGCTCGGAGCACTGCTTTGGTCAAAGGCGTCGTGTCTAATGGTTGCTGATTTATGTAGGGTTCAGAGTGGCTACAAGCAGTTTGGAGCAAATATTAACTAAACAAACTTTACTGCAGCTCTCCCAGGTTTCTTAAACAAGAACTTCAGCTTCACCGGGTGAAAATTAATTGGGCGAAACTAATTAAAAACAATGTGTTTCTGATGAAGGCTGCTGGACTCTAATAGTTGAGCTTTTTTCATTAATTGTAAAATCCAGCACACCTGAATTCTTCCTTTTGTTCAGCGGTCTGAGACAAACCTGCCAACAGAACGGTGGGGGGATTTTTCACACCACACCTCACTGTAATTACCAAGCAACTCATTTTCCCCGTCCCACATCAAGAAGAATTTTTGTTACCTCTGGCCTCATTTGTTTTTCAAATTATTAGTTCAACTCTATATCCTCTTAGATTACAGTAGAGTATTATCCATGCAGAAACACCTTCAGTGTTCAGGTTTGAATGAAAGCAGGTATAAATCTATACATTAGTAATGACTCAACTACAGATTTTCCATATGTCTGCAGTGATAAAGCCACATTTAAAGCTTCTGGAGCATAAAGAAAATGCAGCACAATGTCAATGTGCACACAGTGCCATCATGTGGAAGCGGCACACTGTGGAGCATCACAGTGATTACCAGCAGTCTTGGCAGAAAAGAGGCAAGGAAATCTGTGGCTTTTCAAACAGAAATGTCTCATGTTTACTTTCATCTCACAATGCTCGCATAAAACTTGACAGCCTTTTATGCATTTTTCATGTCCTTTACCGCTTCCTTCCACTTCTATACATTAATAAAGAGTACTGCAAAAGAGAGGCAGCGAATGAAATATTCTCCTTGATATTGTTTTAAGTGCTGAAAAAACGACCCAAACAACCTGGCCTGTCTAGATGCCATATACACAGATATCAGGAATGATTTGACATGGGGTCTACCTTGCTCCTTGCAGGCAGCTTGGCGTCGTTATCAGATTGCTCGTCGTAGCTCTCAAACTCACTGGAGCTCCACCCGTTGTTTGCCTCCAAAGGACCACTCTCTCTTTGGACATCTTCATAGATCATGTCTGCTGAACACACAAACACACAGCAGGTCAGGGGCTGCAGGTTGGAGGTCATGAGAGAGCAAACATTTGAGACAAACACAATTCTGCAGCCGCCGACCTTCATCAGGGGAGAGAGGTTCCTCGCTGGGAACGTCATCATAGATCACCTCTAACGAAGCCTCTGGTGCTCCTGCTTCTGTGTCAGCCGCACAAATAGACAAAAAACAGAAGAAAAAAAGTTTCATCAAGTTGCACAAACACATGAGTTTTGCTTTTTAGCTTCAATCGTTTTAGCAGTGGCATTCTAGGACTTTCTGTTGATAGATCAAAATGTTATTGCTCTCAAGAGGAAAAACAAAGACATTCACATGCAGTTTTTCTCTTGTCTGAATATTTTGAGGCAGAACAAAATATACTGTACCTAGAAAAGAACTTATACCTATGAATATACTCACTGGCCACTTTATTAGATATACCTTGCTAGTGCCTGCATTCATTTTTAGTGGTATAGATTTAATAAGCTGTCAGAAATCTTCCTCAGAGATCATTTATGCAGTTGCTGCAGATTTGTCAGGTCAACTACACATCCACAATTCAAATCTCCCATTCCACCACATTCCAAAAGTGCTTTATTTAACTGACAGCTGGTGATTGTGGAGCCCACTGGAGTACAGTGTGGAACGTATTTTATGTTTTGTTCAAGTTCAAGATCTTATGAGCTTCAGAAAATGTGTACACCATGGTCATAAAGAGACGGACATCCACAGGTAGGCCGCAGTGTTTAAGCAATGCAGCCTAAGGCTACGAAGCCTATAGTGTCCCAGGAAGCTATTACCAACAGCATTATTGCAACAACAGCAGCTTGAGTCACTGATTCAATGCAGGGTGGATTCATTCTTTCATGTTGTTTGCATCCAATTCTGAGCTTTCCAAACTGAATGTTGCAGCTGAGACTCATCTGACCAGGCAGTTTTTTTTCCAGTCTGTTTTGCCCAATTTTGGTGAATCTGTTCAAACTGTAGCTTCAGTTTTCTGCTTTCAAATTAAAGGAGTGGCAGCTACTATGATGTTTTGTTGCTTTCTGTGCATAGGTTTAAACTGAATGAGGTTCAACTCAGTTTAAATTTAAATGTATGCATTTAAATGCATTCTGTTGTGACCCTAGTTATACTACAATACAGTCAGCTTCCGTTTATAATATAACTCATTAAAATATTTTTAAGGATGTCCAACTGATTGTATTGAGTCATTGATGTTGCTCTAATATCCGCTATAGAGCAGGGATGTCGAAAACGTAGAAAAAGCAACATCTGGTTTCAGGTACTGAAGGTAGGTAGCTATATTTTGTTCAAGCTACTGCTGCCTTATTATCATCTCAAAGCAGTCTGCACATTCTGCTCTGAAAATGTACTCGAACAAAGCATTTTTCATCTGTATAATGGCTGCACAATGGATATTTTATCTTTCCTGGACCATTTTCTGTAAGCCAAAGAGATAGTGATGCCTGGAATTCCCACTAGATCAGATGTATAAGAAAAATATGGTTAAAATCTGTCAAGTCCCAACAACCACACATCATTCAAAGTCACTTAAATCACTTTTCTTCCCCATTCTGATTCTGCGTACTTCAACTCGTCTTCCCCACGTCTAGAGGCCTAAATGTGTTGAGTTGTTGCAACATGATTGGCTGATTTGCTATCTGTTCTAACAAGCATTTGAATAGGTGTACCTAATTAAGTGGCCAGTCGCTTTATTTAAAGGTTCTTGTCCTTAGGGAGATCAAGCACATCTCTTGTGGATGTTGCTCTAACGGCTTTGTCCACGTGACTTAACGCGATTGTATCCAGCTTGTTTGAGCTATTGACCCATTCCATCTCCATGCCTGGCAGGATTTGTCATTAACTGCTTTGAGAGTGTTTCAGCCTAATTTACCTCAGTGAGCTTTATTGATTTGGTTTTAAACCCTGATTTGTCTACACACTCTTCTAAGCTCTGAACAGCAACAATCACCGTTTTTAATTAATCTTACTGGAGACGTGCTTTACTGTTGTGGATTATTCAGACTAAAATTCTAAAGGACCTTGAAGAAACCCTTGGGGAAGGAAAATGTATGTTAAAATATCGATGTTGTGAGTGTGCCGTGGTGGCGTAGTGGATAGCGCGACCCACATTTGGAGGCCTCGAGTCCTCAACGTGGCCGTCGCGGCAGCATTTTCCGCATGTCTTCCCCCCTCTCCTTACCCCATTCCTGTCAGCCTACTGTCAAAATAAGGGACACTAGAGCCCACAAAAAAAAAAAAAAAAACAGTTCATAAAATTAAACTCAATAGTTTAAAAAGAAATATATATATATCGTTGTTTTTTCATAATTGAAAAAAAAAACAAAAAAAATAAATAAAAAAACATTTCTTTTCATATATTTCCACCTAGTTGTGCAGTCAGAAAGGTGTCAGCAGAAAGAGGAAAGTAACTGAATTTCTGGAGGCCCAGAAATCCTACTGGTCCCTTGAGGAACATCGCTTGTTCCTTCAAGTTTTGTGAGGAGAAAGTTCTTTGCTGTGCTTGGATAGTTTATTCAACTTTATATGGCAGCACAGTGACACTAGGCTGACAAACTCCATCATAATAAATATAACTAATTGTTATAAATAGAAAAGAGAGAAGCATTTACAAATCAATGACAGAACATCACAATCCCATGTGTCATGACCACATTCAAGGACTGAAGTCAAATGATTGCTTCTTCAAACAGGAATCACTTTATTATTCATAATGAACCATATAAAGTATATTTGATCAATGTGAAAAACTCTGACAGCATGTAAAACCAATTTGCACAAGCTGGCAGGTTATCATTATGCAAAATACATTCTGGACTCTGATGTTTAAAGACTAAAATTACAAAGCAGCATGTATAAAAACATTAATACAAGAGAAAGATTTCTCATTAGATTTTACCCTCTGTTAAGTTAGTTTGCTTTTCCCTTTTTGTGCTTCATAAATATAGATGCCAGAAAGAAAAGTTTTATATATTTTTGAATTTTTAACTACTTTGTATGAGGAGTCCTGTGCATGAAAATAATCAGAGGAAGACATTAAAAAAATGTTGTGCAGCATTGCTCCTTTGCATCTCTCATTTCTAAGCCGCTTTCAAATAACGGCAGCCCTGCTGACTGAGTCAAAATCCAAAAGCAATTTTCCCCATGGAAATGGATCTCTATTGATCCTCATCCTGAATTAATTGGATTCATGTCATGTCTGCACAGAAATCAAATCCCAACAGAACACAGGTGTGTTTGAATCATTGTTAGCTGTGTTGATGTGTATTCCTATATATGTGTGTATATGATATTCACTTTTTTTCACTGCAGTAATCAATAAGTTACACACTGACCCTGGATGTATAATGTGGTGTTGTTGCCACCTTTGATCAAAATTGGACCATGCAATGTGTATTGCCAACTGGTGCACAATTTTTACTGCCAGTTTCTATATGGTGTGGCCACAGTATTGTTTACGCATCTCTGGAGGTCCAATTGGTTTTCCATCAGATCTGTCCACAGTGCGAACACTATAATACAGGAGTGGAATGAGCCTGAATCCCAGGGCAAGCTTACAGTAGGCTTAATCTTTCAGGCCTGATATTAAACCCTTTAACTGCAATATAAGGTACATCAGTTCAGTGTCAGTATAATTTTGTTTGGTACCTTCAGAGATGTCCCTCGAGTCAGAGCTTTCCTGAATGGTTTCTTTGCTGCGATCTCCTGAATCAGGCAGCGGCACCGCAGGAAGCTCCTCTCCCAAACAACGATCTGATGCACCGGGCTCGGCTGCTGCTGGTGCTGCTGAGACCCTGGAAGGTACCCAAACATTAGCACAGTTAAACCAACACTGAGTGCTGCGTGCCTCATTACAAGTTAATTTCACGGAGAGGAAAGGGAGGCTAAGTGCTTGTTGATGGGGGTCGAATAGTTGTTTGCAATCCAAGCATGTAAAAGCATACTCCCTAAAGTCTTGCGAAACACGTATTGCTACTTGCAAATGATAAAGATGTCTTTATGAGGATCTATTTTTGCTCAGTGGAAATAGGACCATATTCCTAACCCTTTGTTGGAAACTGTCCATTTTTTCCTCCACAGCAGCGTTTCTGCTTTGTTCCTTTTATCTTTTAACATTGTAGAAGGAAATAAAACATGGCATCTGGCAAAAAATACAAACATGACCACTGCAGCTTTTGGCACCAGTGCGATTTTAACATTACAGTACACAAGTTATCTACTATATATAAAACTGAATGTTTCTGGACTACATAATTCCATAAATATTGAGGTGTTTATTTTAACACAGCAAAACAAATCAGATCAAAAGTTAAAAATTTTTTTTTTCTATTTTTCTCTCACATTTATCATGGGATGTCATGAAGTGTGGTGGTGGGGTGGTGAGGCAGACGCTAGAGACCCAGGCAGGATGAATGTAGAGGAATATTTAATGACGAACAAACCAGGAGATAAACAGTCCACAACCGGGGCAGCACTGTTGAGCGGGAAACAGGAGGCTCACTACAGGTAGCACTCGGCACACGAATGGACATAAGTAAAAACTGGTGACATCAGACGACTGACAACTGACAAGGACCCGACAAGAAACAAAAGACAACGGAGGGACTAAATACACGGGGAGGCAATCAGGGAAACTAGACACACCTGGGAGTAATCAAGGGCAGACGGGACAACAGGGAGACTCAGAGACACAGAAAACTCAAAAATAAACACTGAAAAACACAGAACATGATATGGGATTTCATTTGAAAGGTAGTAGCTTCCATTTTTTAGAGTTTTGGAAACACTGTTAGGGAAAATACCATTCTATGTGCCAAACAAACTCTGTTATCTTTAGTGTTTTTCATAGATTTGTTCAGAAAAGTTGAAATAAACTGTACTTTAGCAACACTGCCAGTAAAAATATTCTTAAACAAAAAAAGAAGTTATTTACAAACTTTTAAAATAACTGAACAACATACATCAGTAAACCAGGTTAACAATTAAAAAGGAGAAAAAGAAAATCCTTGAAAACGACCAGATATTGCACTACATACGACAATGACCAGAAGACTATTGAAATTCTAGTACTAAGAATAACCCAAGAGATAGTGTGTAAATAGTCTCATGGAAAAGTTACACTTAAATTAGCTTGTTCCGGTGTGCTGTCAAATCATTATCTGTCATGGCAGCAGTTTGCTTTTTCACTGCTGTTATTTTGAATGAAGCAGACTGCATAACATCACAGGGGAAAATCTTGTTGACACAGCAATCACTGTGACTGTGTTTGCGCTGCCAGTGAGTTTTCATCCTCCCCCACATGACTGATAATATGACAACATCCAGCATATAGGAGAGACCCATCTAAACTAATTAAATCTGCCCCTCTTTGCAACATCAGAACAACACTTGCAGAGCCTGCAGCAGCAGAATTGGAAAACAAAGATAAAGACTTATGAGGTAAACATCTGCTTAGAAGTGCCATAATTTGGAACGCAGCAAAAAACTTTGAATACTTTTCATTTTGGGATCAGAACAAAAAGCACACCTTACACTGATAGAAAAAAACTCTACACAAGAATTAATTATACAATATGTTTTGTCTTTCTCTTTGTTTTTTTGGCCAAACTCTAGTCATTTTAAAAATAAGTTTCAATTTCATAGATATATATTATAATGTGCATTGGAGCTCTGAAAGAACACCAAATTTGTAGATTTCCTGTTTTCAAATTTAGCATCTGTTTCTGAGTACAACACAAACGACATTTTTTCAATTATCCAACAAAAGAAAAATCATATTTTATGCTCATCTTGGTTTAAACTGTGTATTCTATATTGTCACATATGTGGCACAAAAGCAAGATGTATTTGCATTCACTGATTTCATGTGTATAGCATGCTCTCCACCAGTGTCAGAATTCAAAAGATCCCCTAATCAGTACCTCATTAAACAGACTGATGTGTGCTTATGTTTGGATTCAACAAGCGCTGTCAAATGGAACAGCAATCATGCATGCACAAAAATTTATCAATGTTTTCAGACGTTCTACAGTACAACATTGACATCTTTGTACATTAAAGCAATTCTCACTGTGTGTTTACCATCTCCTCATACCTAAATGTAGATGTAATGCTCTGCAAGCATCACATGAGAGGCAGTGATAGCAGTCATTTAGTGTTGCAGTGGTGTCAAGCTTCCATAGAGAGCTCACTATTACCCTGGTGCAGGAAAATTCATCTCCATCTAAATGATAAGACTCATCTCCGCCATTGCAAAAAACAAAAAAGAACCATTTGCCAGCACAAGTCTGGCAATAAACTGATCTCCTCTCATTAAAATTGCCTGTGTGGAAAAAGAGAACAATGCTGATACACAAATCCTCTGGTTGACTGCACACATTCACATCAGGTTTGAGTGATTTTAGCAGCTTCGCCATCGATCTGGGTGTATATTTGAGCACGCCCTCACAACTTATCTGAGCCTACAACTTGTAGTGAGTCATGTAGCTCAAGGATAGAGGGGAGGGGAAATCATTTTTAATGCAAATGACACAGCCCAGAGAAGAGCACAGCCTTAAGTGGGAGCTGCTTGAACGCAAATCTCACACTTCCATCTGTTTCCATTCCCTTCAGGAAGAACACTGGGGCTTTACCTGTTTTAGCGCCCCCTCCTGGGAACAGCTGTTTCTGTAAAACTGCACAAGCAATGTGCTGACCGTATTAGATCTCTGTTTGTTCTCGGGTCATAAATCTGCTCCATAAACATCTACCGCCCTGTCTTATTGAACGGTTTCCACAATGCACACAGCTCCACTGCTAAACATCGTCAAGACATGACAAATTCCATTTACTTAACACCCTGGATATTTATTTTGCTGCACCTTATTAAACTTCTAAAGCATTTGCAGTTTTGCTTATTTATTTTAGCTTTAAAAGTTCTGCTAACTAAGGCAGCAAGGCTAAATGTTAAGAGCTGTGGTGTGCTGTGAAAAAAAAAAAGTTTCCTGTGAAGCACTAAAGATGAGTTTCCTTACAAAAAGAAATTATTTCTGTGAAAAAATAAAGCTTGAATAAAAACATAAAACTTCTGCTCTCCAAGGTCAAACAAGTGAAAGAGAGATGCGGTGGTGCCATATTTTCATGGTTTCTTTAGTCTTCATCTTGTCAGTGCTCATGGCTGGCTTCAGTGTGTTTATTGAAAACGAAATAAAAACGATATAAAAAGTGAAGCTGAAGGAATTGGACATCAGCACATATACAAATCTCACAGTTGGATAAAGCTTCCTTGATGCAATAAGTAACTAAGTTGCTACCTTTGCAAATTCAAAAGAAAGTCCCATATTTCTGTAATGGGAAAAAAATATCCCAAAAGAAATTTTGGCAGTATTGTCCTGAAACTGCTGACAGATCTTGGGAGTGTGCTGACAGACTTAACTCCTAGATTGTGGAAAATGCTATTGATAGCGCTCCTTTAAAAGGCCACTCTATTGAAAAACCAAAGTGGAAATGTGCACTCAGCAGAAATCTCCCTGTGTGAGGAATTACCAAGACCTCACGGTGGCTTTATTACATGCACAAACACACGCACACACACTTGAGCACACACATATCCAGCCATTAAAAGATTTGAATATAGACTCAGCAGAAATATCCACACACATCGACAGGTTAACACCTGCGCAAAAATACGGCTCAGTCCTTTCAGCACAGGAAAAGCCAGAAACACAAACCCTGAAGTCAGCTATGAGTAGAGGTTTCTGAGCACACTTCCTCTGAGCATAGATGGGGAGTGGGGTGGGGGAGGCTTTATCAAAATAATGTAATTTAGGGCCACTGCATGTTTTCATCAAATTGGCCCTAAAAACTGCAGAGCAATAAATTTAATAAGATTTATGCCATGGGGCTTTTTTTTTTCTTGATCCTGCATTCTCTTAGCTTGATCAAAATAAGTAAACATACATAGCATACAAAGCGCAGTGTAAAAAGAGAGTCTTCATGGCTAGAATTCTTCTTTTTTTTTTAAGTTTGTTTTATATTGTTTTACGTGGGCTGATATGATTCAGTTTGCTTGGGGCAATCAAATATAAAAGCTCCTTAAGTTCAAGATAAAATATTCTTTAGAAAGAGAACATCAGCCAGTCAGCTCCCGGGCTGCTATTCTTTAGGTGACTTTGACGGCTGACCCCTTTCTCTCCTCCCCCCACAGAGCCAGGAAGGTAAGAAGCCTGTTCCCTTTTAATAATCAATAAACTATCACATGATCATTTACTGCGCCTCTACGCCTGGAAGCTAACAACCTTTTATAAGTGTATTTTTTTTTCCACAACAAGGTGATATGAAGTAATGTTATATGTGAGGTCATTTTAGAGCAGTTATACATCTTTTTAGCCAGTAGACAGACAGACAGATTGCATTCTTTGGAGAAAATCTGTTTTTAATTGGGACAAAAGTTCAAACGGTCTATATATATATTTTTTTTTTTAAATAATAAAAGTATTTAGATAGGGAATAACAAAGATAGCACTTTGTTCAGGACACCACTGAGACTTACAAAATAATATGTGTTAAAAAGGTAATGCTGTGTATATATTACTAAAGTTGAATATTTCAACTGTGTATTTCAAAATTATTCAGACGACTCTGAACTATTTCTCACATCTTCTCCTTAAAACAATTAATGGTTTTGTTTTTGACAGACCAGAAAAATAAGTGTTTATACTTCCTTTAACTTGTTTTCATTTGTACCCACTTCACTCCAGTTAATATAACTGAAGTACTATTTCTGGAAAGACTTCAATTTTATGTACATACAGTCTAATTTTTAACTATTTTTCAAACAGCAATGGATAAAAATATCAGTCTATCGATGTCAAGTCAGGTCAGAAAACACTTAACTATTAATCTTTTAAAAAGTCACTTGCTTACATCCACCCAGTTCGTGTAGAGTCTAGGAAGGGACAGACAAGCTAAAACATTGTATATAAAATAACTATAAATGGAAATGACGCATAAGGTGCCAGCAACAGTTAAAACCAACCCTCAGTATTGTGGTGTACGAGGCATACATTTACAACAAAGAAATATGAATTAAGGAAATACATCAAACAGCAGCTCAGAGTTGGTTACTACTAGCTTTCAAAAGTTCATCCACAGATGTGAAAACCCAAAAGACCTGAGGCTGGTATTGCAGCAATAGCTGGTAATGAGTAGTATCGGCTCAATGAGGCTTAACATGTGTGCAGACTTCCCTACCCAGATTTATGTGTAAAAAGACTTTGAAAAACAAGTATTGCTTTCCTTTCCACTTCACAATTGTGCTCTTCTACACAACATAAAATCCTAATCAATTGTCTTGCCATTTTGGTTATAGAATGACAAAATTTAAATAAGTCTAAAAGGCCTGTAAGCGTATGTGTGAATGCTTCTGTGTGTGGGATATGGATAAGAAAACAAGACAGATGCTGAATATGGATGCAAGAGTAAGGTGATACTCCCACAAATATTTAGATATAAAAATAGTGAGTAAGAGTTGAAATAATATAATATTTTAAATGTTGCATAAGACTGACAGAATGTTTGCTGTTATTATTGCACCTTTCTGAGTATCTTGGCAAGATTGGATTTTACATCACAAATAAGTGCTTAACTTATCAGTATTGTAAGCATCATACCTAAATCATCAGAAAATCTGGTCTCAGAGCTACAGATTACTGCAGTTACTATATTTTTTATGGCACTACATTTTGACACATCTGCTTCTTAATGGAACTGCAGGTGTTTTCACTTAAAGGGCTGATTAGCCCTTCCCTCAGTTTGCAGGCAGCCTGAAATGTGCTTTGAATTACACAACAAAACACACCTTGAAGCGGTGCTCATAGGCGGCTGATGGAGCTGTCACTCATACTGTCAAAAAGGCAACCATGAAAGGATTTCTAATCAGCCAAAGACCCTGTTTTGAACCTGTGAGTTTTGCACTTTGTGTGGGCTTTTAAGCGATCTTTAACGACCTAAATATGATAAAGACTGATGGAATTTTATTCATACAGCTTCAAGTACTGACGAGTAGAACTCTAAAAAGAAAAATGTTCCTTCTAGACAGAATGTCCCAGTTTATAACCTGTTTGCACGTCACTGTCAAGATTTCAGTATGCAGCGGTATTAAAATGTACCCACTGCACAGAATGACATGCACAAATGGATGTATTAACATAAATGTCCAAATGCATTTAATTTAGTTTTCAACTAAGTGTGTACTGTAGTACTTTGGAGAGGGGAATTGTCTGGACATTTTTATTATATTTCTCTCAAACTGTAAAATGGTTGTCTATTTAAGCAGACAAATCCATAAAACTTCTGATGTGAAAGACCTTTAAATAATATATAAATAAAGCATGGACTGCAAAACTAGCATACATGTAGGGCCTATGAGCAGTGAGCACCATTCACACAGAAAATAAAGAGACAGTAGACTGCTACAAAGATGTCAACAGCTATGTTTTGCCCTAAAATGCCAAGTTGCTTCGATGTAGCCAATCAAAAGGACCAAATAAGTCTAGAAATGCAACAAGCAGGGTTTTCTTGATCCATGACAATTTTCAGTTTTCTTTGAGGTGTGACCTGCTAATTCAGATTTTGACCCTTTTATTTTTATTTCAATAACTAAAGCACATACAAGAGAAAACTATGTTGCAGGTTATAGTAGTTAACAAAGTGTAATAAAATTACACATGAAAATATTTAAATATTAGTCATATTTAAATGCTTCAGTTCAAACAGGGATGAATTTCAGTCAAAGACAACTTGCATAAAAGATAATATTTGGAACTTATGTTTGCTATTGAGGAGAAATAGCTATTTAAACCAACCTACCTATGTGGAAATATCATGCTTGTATTGCTAAATTATGGATTTACTCAGATTAACTAAATGTTTTGGCTCAGTTTCACCAGCAACACCCAGAACCTGTCTGACAACATCGAGGTTAAAACAAATTATCCTCCAATCAAAAGAAATTAATATGACAGGTCAGAAATTAAGTCATTAACAATAATCAGTCTAGAAAAAAAGATTGTAGAACCATTTATAAAGAAGGGCACTACCAAAGAGGATTATGTAGAAATGACAATAACATGGAATAGCAGTGAACCTTCCCAGTAATGACCAGCCTACAAAAATGACTTCAAGAAGGAATCAACAACACACTTAAAAAATCTGCTGTCAACCAGAAAATCCTGAAGGAGAATGTATGACCATCAGTTTGTGACTTCATCCTCAAGGACACTTGGGTTACGTAGCTGGATACTGATCTAAAGCAGGAGCAAAACCACCACTGGCTTAAAAGCAGTAATAAAAAAGAAGGTTTTAGAGTCACCTTGTCATAGTCTGACTTAAATCCAACTGACTCTTACAACAGATGTAATATGCATTAAAAACCCTTCGTTGTGACTAAATTCATAATTACATGTGAAGTAAGACAAGTTTTTTTAAAAACAGTCTTACACAATTGAACTGACTTGCATGTACGGGTACTGTATGCAGGGCCGTATTTAAGAGGGTGTGGGCCCCCTAATCATGTTTATACAGTTGCACATTAACATGCACAAACACACACACATATATTATGTAGCACATGCTAAAATCCGGGCTTGACTGTATGTTTGTTTAAATGCACTCTGAAGTCAGTGCTTTCCTTTGCACATTAACATTGTGCATTAGTGTGTTTTAAATTTGATTGACTGCAGTCTTGTCCCCTTTTCTAAGACAGATTTCTTCCATGGGAGACAAATCAATTATCTCATCTTATCTTATCATGATCAATGAAGTCCTCTTTCCCAAGCAGTTTAACATCACTGCTTACAACTTTCCTTACAAGTAAACTTTTCTAAAAACAAGAAAATGTAGAAAATGACAAATTTGACTGCCAGTCTCCCTGTATAGTTTTGATGATGCAGTGTGTACAGCCTCCAACTAAATTCATTCAGTAGGCAGTGGACTACTTAATCTTACTGCTGCTGCCTTATTATCAGCTGACACTGGCTACTCTGTGAACTTTGTGGTTTTCTGTGCTTTTCAGAAGGGCTTTGACCTTAATAGTTTATATGGACAGCTATTTATGTTTCCAAGATGCAACTCAGACTGTTGTGGTCACAGGGTCATCAGTACCATTACCAATAAATGCAACACCTGCAAAAAATAAAGCTACATCCAGACATGCACTGAAGGTTAAACCTGTTTGTTTCTGAGCCAAAAAGTGTTTCTGCTTGGCCGGTCTTCTAGAAAAAACTAAAACGAGATCTTAGAGTGACACTAGATGTTTTTGGAATTCATTTGATAATAATGAAGAGTAGTGGTGTATTGTTTCTTAACTCTAGACTAATCTTAGTGTTTTAATTATGTGTGATCTGTTGTATTGCATCTTTGTCAGAATGTCTCTGCAGTTGACACATTCGGACCAACTAATTTTATTTTATGTGGCCAATGAATTAAAACACAGTTGAACTGATTAACCTTCACGCTTCGTAAACATGAATAAAGCTGATCTTTAATACTGCATGCAATATCACACAATCCTGTGATTTCCCCCAAAAATTCCATTACAGCATCACTTTGTACATGACATGCCATCTGGCAGTTAAATACTGTAGCATAACGTCATAGTGTCTCCCACCCACTGTGGCGTGTGTGGAAAGAGGGGGAGCATGACATTATCTCTGGAACACTGACATTAGAGTGTTGTGCTGCCGTATCAAGTTACGTTTATGCACCACCCTTTAGTTGTTTTCTCCATGATGCAATAAAAGTCAAATGCAACTTACTTGTTTGGTGACTCAGCGGCTGGAACATCTACAAAAAAAAAAAAAAGAAAAATCAGCAACCATGAGACAAACTATAACCAATAAATGAAACATAGGGCAAGCTTTTTTACTGTAAATACATATATTTTTAATATCAAAACATTGTAGGTCCAAATATGTGATTGATCTTGAACTAATATTGTGATAAGAGAAAAAAAAAAATCTGTTTCGGGAGTTATCCAAGTATGAAGTTGATTTACAGCTTTTGCATTAGATCCCCGACTTTGTCTGGTTGTTGAGCACTCCCGCTGAAAATGTTGAATAGAAAAGGTTTTGTTCAGCAAATGCTCTCATCGATTTCTGTTGGATCCAATCAAGTAAACTCATGTCATCTGATGAGGTGGTGATCGGAATTCCAGCCACTCTCACTCCTAAGTTGTATAACAGGCCTCCAAAACACATTATTATCATCGCCCAGAACTCCCCTGTTCATCTCAGCAGCCCACTTAACGGATTACCACACATAGATGTGGTAGAAAAGTGTTTTAATTAAGCCCTAATCGCTTCACTTTGTCCAACAGAACCTCTTCAAGACCTAAATCCCCTGCTTTATCTGGCCGTGTAATTAGCAGCACCTGTTTGGCACCATTCTCCATGAGGTAAATATATCATACTTATACATAACTTCATCCAATTAAGGGGAAAGTTAGCTCTTCTCTCTAATGCGGACTGCCTCAGGCAACAATCAAATCCAATTAAGGGGAGCTTAAAACCACATAAAATAAATTAATTACTACAGAAAATCGATCATATTACATAAAAATTATTAGTTCTACATTTCTAAGCAAATTTATCCAACAGGAGCTACAGCACTGATGCAATGTATGTGCTTATTTATTTTGTTCATAAACAGTTAGATGGTACTGTAGAAGTTAAAAGGATGGACTTGTGGGTTTTGGCTAATTACAGCAACTATAACTGCCTTGTCTCAAAATGATTTACACTTCTGAAGACTAGGCAGTGTTTAATTAACTGTGGAACTCCTTCTCAAGTGGAGGGAAATTATATAGTGCATTTTTTTCCCACCTTTATGCATAATTAAGTTAATTTTTTTCCCCTCCACTTATTTATTTTTAATCCTCTTTTGCAGCTAACAGAGGTGGAGGTCATCTTTGATAACTTGAAGACCCTGAAAAAACTATTTGTCCACTCATATGGATTTTTTTATGAACTCTCCTCAGTTAATCTCCAGTGAACATTCTTCATATTTCTATTTGGTAGCTATTTATTTTCCTGACCCCTAATCAATTTCCAGCCTTAATCAAAAATTAAGTTGTGTGAAAATTTGATTTCAGAACATATCAAATGATTATTATGCAACATTTTTGATTCTTAATGAGGTCATAAGAAATAAATAATGTGTCATTATCATCATCAGTTCCGTTACTGCTAGTGTACTAAACACTAGCAATACTGATTCCTAAGGAAGTGAATACATACATGTACACATACAATCTTACTGTAAAAATCTTAGATTAGAAATCAGTCAAGTTTCAGGCGTTTTGTGTTGCATCAGTACTGAGGTCACAGGACACACTTCAGCTCAAGTTTATGTGACTGTCATTACAACAGTTAAATAATATGCTCAATGTAATAAACACGTTTTTTAAACATCCCAGTTTACTTCTGCAAAAATAAACAATGAAGAATTTCATTAAAAATATGATAGAATGTTATGTAAATGTCTCAGATCTAAATATAAATGACTATTTAAAATCATAAATTCTTAATTAAAAAAACAATCATAATTAATAATTACATTTTAACCCATTTTGAAAGTGAAAAATACTTTGAGAATAGTGCAGCGATTCAAAGTTTTCAACTTGTAACCCACAAAACATGTATAAGTGTACATTCAGCACTTAAAGGACCAATGGAAAAGACAGAAAAGTCAAAAAAGCTCATTATACTACAATCTAGATGCATTTTTGACAGCTCATGTTATTAAAATGATGGAATTAATATGTTAATACCCATCCTGTAATTTAAAGACATTTCTAAAGATTTTCTCAAAGCTCCACATTTAGTGCAGAATGACTCCTAGCAGAGTCCCCAAGCCAATGGGAACCACTACTGTGGTGTAAAGTTCATACACACGTTAATACATAAATTACTTTAATGTAATTTGCATTTTCAGAAAATTAATTCTTACATTGAGACAAATTTGGCAGACACAAAATCTTTAATGGGGATCCAAGGTGATGATTGAGACATCTCTAATTAACTCACAGAAGCTTATTTTGTCTGACATGGGTTGTATCAGATAGTACAATAAAATCATTTCTGCATTTCTTTTCTATTGTCTTTTTTTTTCAAGCTCCACTATTATATTTCACTTGCAACCATCATCCTAGTAATATAAACCTAAACATTAGAAACATTAGATGAGGTGCCTTTGTTCAGTGTGTAAATGAAATTTGAAGAGAACATGTTGGTATGAATTGTCTGTCTTCTTTTATTATGCAAGAGCTATTTAGTCTTGGCACCGTTTTTGTTAGATTTACGTTGAGATTTACGTTAACATTGAGACTAGCATGAACCATCAGCTACTTGTGCAGGTTCAGCAACTAACTTTTAAGATGAACCATACTGAAAAAGATTTATAATCTACTGCTACAGCAGACTAAGCATTTAATCACCTCTAAGAATGAGTGGTGAAGATTTATTTAGCTTCATTTTAAATAGAACAGTCTAGAAATGAGTTACCAGTGGTGGGAATTGAAGCCACAATGCTCTCTGGTCCAGCAGGAGGTGGAGGTTTAAAAAGCTGTGTGCAGTCTGCAGCTACAGCACCTGATGCCTCGTTGTTGTCATTTTTTGGCACACAGACAGGTGTAATACATTCCGAGGTGATGTCTTCCTGAGCCTTTTCCTCATCTGTGCTGTCATCAAACATAAACTCTTCCCCTTGCTCTTCCCCATCCTCCTCTTCATCATCTTTTGGTGGTTGGTGAGATATCGTAGACGACATTACTGCAGAGAGAGTCAATATCAAGTATGTCAAAAATTAGTTAGAAGGTAGATCTTTACTAACACATTTACAGTGAAATTAAAATAATTGTAAAATAGCAACAAACGGATCATTTCAGCATAGCATTTGTATAAAAATATCATATAGTACATTATGTCTACTTTTTAAATGAACATGCACCAATCTGCTAATATTTTTTATCAAAAAAGTATGTACGGTCACACTGGTAGATTGCAATTTTTGATGGATACATTGATAGATATTTTGTATATACAGACATGGCCAATAAATCTGATTTCTGAAGGAGAACAAAAATATTACCACATTATAACCTGCAACCTGCAGATTCACCTAATGTGAATTAACATGGAGACATAAATCATGTACCCATAGCTCCCACTCGTGTTATTTAAGGCACAGTAAAAAGGTAAATAGTCTGGAAGACTGGAATGTGCTCTTATCTCTGTAAACATGCCAAAGCAGCTTAACTAAATAGCCGCATAAAAATAAATTAGAGATAAAAAAAAAATAAAAATCTCTGTTGTACAAAACAGCACTGAACCGAAATGTACTTTTAGCACTTAAGCAAAAGGTCCTTCAGTTCATGCAGAACTGACTGTTAAAAAAAACAACTTTTCAAAGAAAATATATAAACAACTTATTACTAAAAAGTAGTAAAAGTAATTTATATTTCATGCAAATGCAGAGAAATAAGGCATTAATTGAAATTCAAGCACAGTAGTATAGACATTTAAGAAACTGGGAGCTTAATTGCAAAGTCAAGAAAAGGCAGAGCTATAGATTAATTAAGATATTCCCAACAACCAACACAAGTTCTCCAAAGTTGTAGACCCCAATTACCTTGGAGGGAGATTTTATCTTATCAGTGAAAACATGCCCCAAAACGTCCTTAATATTTTGGGAATTCAGTTTAGCTACGATGAAAATATATTAACCAAGATTCAACATTAAGTTGTTTATGTTCTCGGATGTAGGATGGCATTTCTGGCCTTTAAAATTAAGCAGCTCAGTGCAGAGAGTTATTCACAATTTACACAGCTGATGTAGAATTCAAACAAATACCAAACACATAAATGTCTTTGCTCCTTATTGCCAGCTTCACACACACCTATATGGGAAAGTGACATAAATACTTTTTATATGACAATTGCATCCCATTTAGAAGTTTTATTTCAGCATTAGCAATTGAGGAACTATGTCATACATAATAGAATTAATTTTATTCACATAATAAAGTGGAAAGTTGACCTTTAAATGTGTTTTGTAATCAAAACTTGTTGGCTACACGTGAATTTTTATTAATTGACAGAACAATGTAACGAAGTTCACCACTGTACTGTGAATCATTCCAAATCTTAATCTTGAATTATTTTTGTAACTGTAGAAAGCAACTTAACTTCTGATCTTGTTGTTTTAAATTAAAATAGATATTTTTCATGGGGCAGTTTTCCTGGAGGTATTAAATCTTGACCAATGGTTCTTTTGTGATTTTTCAAAGTGGCTTTTGTCTATGATGAGTATGCTTTTCAGTGCATGTTAATTTACCACTTCAGAATGTAGCATCTTCTTTCCTTTTTAAGGAACGTTAATGGACGTGGTCAGCACACCGTGCAATTTCAACAATCATAAAGAACTTGCACGTCACATTGTTCAAGCTTTATGTTATAAAATCTTAATAGTAACTAATTTCACTATGTCAGCTGAATGATTTAATGAGACGTCTGTACGATTTCTTGTAGCAACAGAGCCACATCACAAACATTCAACGGAGTCACTCCCATAGAGGGGAGCCAGCACCGCCTCTGACTGAGGGACAGGAGAATTAAAGAAAAGCAAAGTAACTAAAACAGAATCATTGTTTGGGGTGAGGAATGCTTTTAGCAATAGTATTAATAGACAGTTATGTCTGAAGAATAGATCCATCTAAAAACTGTAAGGTCACATCTGTGAACATTTTTTGTTTTCTCTGCACATTTATTTTGGGATACCTATTTGGAGACAATTTGGAAATTAATATCTAATGTTAATTTGTTGTGCTTCTGATTCTCTGAAAGAAAAACAACTCAAGTTTTATGATAGTAATACGCAATATTTGAAAGTAAATAGAAAAAGGAATTCTTGTTTGGAAAAAAACAACAGGGGGATATTTAATTAACAAGTGGGGTTGCTCGACCAAAGTCGACACACTTAGTGATTCTTTTGTGGGGGAATTTTACATTTTTCCACTTTTTCATATTTTGCATATTCTTTTTCAGTTCTCTTTTCTCAGTTCTAACATGCTGCTACTGGTATAAACTTAGACCCTGAGGGATGAACAGAGGCAACACTGATTCAGATGTACTGGGTTTTAGCAGCAAAACAAGTTTTCCCTAACCCAGTTGCTTGAAGCCAGGGTCGTAACTGAAAATCTGAAAATCCAGTTTAATAAATTGCACCACACCACTTTAAAAACAATAATTTCAAAACAAGCAATGTTTTGCCAACATTTCCTTTCCAAAGATCGAGAATTCATATGAGAAAGCAACTTCTGCATTGAAATAGAAACATAAGCGAGAAAATGGCTTTTGTTTGTTTTTAGGGTGGAGGTGGCATTTTTAAGATGAGCAATTCATTCAGAAATCACTCATGTGTGTACAACTCCGGGAGACCACTACAGCCTTTTGCCATTTTTCTTCTTCTGCACCACAAACAAAGCTATGTTGTTTATGCCACTCACTGGTCAAAACAACAATGATTCTTTTGTGGCTGGAAAACTTCTCTTCTGTTCTCAGAATTCATTGTTTCCGCATTTATCAGAGCAGCACAGATTAGCAACAGGACATTTTGGGTGGTCATTGAGTGACCTGTGTTATGGCTAATGCAGAAAGTAACTTTTAGTCAGAAAAAGTCCTACTTTTCTACTCAAAAACCAGCAATGTGAAGTTTAATTCAATTCTATCCTCAAATTAAAGCTATGCTGACTGAGCAACCATTCGCAATTGTGCACTTGAGTGAGATGGAATGAGCAAAACAAACGGACAAACTCGAGGGTGTAAAAAACTGGTATCTTGAATTAAAGTTCTACCCGCTAATAGAAATCTGCAACCTTGAAGTTCTGCTTCCGGTGAGTATAAACGAAAGATATCTTCGATGGCTTTTTTTTTTTCTTTTTCTTTTAAGTGTATAGGTATTTGGACAGCACATCAAAAAGATTGCCGCTTAGAAAAATAAAGAGCCCCAAGAGTGGAGTTGTGTGAAAGCTATTCTTATAGGGAAAATAAGACACATCACAGAATAGAGATGAAACTACTCATACACACCCTGTCTCTGACCTACATAGAACAAAGAAAACTCCCTCGATGTGTTTTCAGTAATGAGTGGTGAGATGTCAAATATATGCATTGGTATAGATAGATATTGCTTCTATTTACATGGGTAATGTATGGCCCTCTAGAACATTCGTATGCAGCGTAATTCAATACCATCTTGCTTTCTGTAAGAGATTTCTCTGATTTGCATACAAAAGTACTTGGTACTCCTCCACCTTCTTTCCATCCAGCCTTTGATAACAGTGGTGCATCTGTTCAGTACTTGGCAGCTGATTTATGTTGCCCAAGTCCTTCTCAGCTCCCTGTTGTATACAACTCCATTTTAACAAGTAGCAATCCTAGGAAATCTTTTTTTTTATTATAAACTTTACAACACAAACAACTTATAAGAAGTAAGTTGTATTTGAAGCTCCGAATGATTTGCAGATTTGCTGTGCTCTTTTGTGCTCTTGCAACAGTTTCACAAAGAATGTTTAACCAATAGAAAACATTTCCAAGAAGGACTGGTATGAAATAGACGGGTATATGGATAGACAACAGCAGACAACAGCAGCTGGTAATGACTGAAAAAACAGCATTGCAAAACCTAACAGAAAGTTACTGCAAGCAGAAATGCTTTAAGGTTTTCCTTTTGAGAAAGTGGCACACAAACATTCCATGACAGACCACTGACAACAAAATGTACCAGGAAGAAGCAATTCTGCCTCCGGCTCTACTTCCTTCTTCAGCATCCCTGCAGACTTCCTATCAAGAGATTCTGATGTTACTTGGCCAATTTACAAACTGCAAACAGCTACTTGAGAACAGATGGAATGTCTTTTTTTCGCTGTCAAAAAGCATGACAATCTAAGTGGGAGGCTGTTCACAGGCATTTGTGGATTTCATGGATTCGTTTCAACACAAAATTACTCTAGCTATGTTTTTGAACACAAAGACCTATAACTCTATGGAATAGATCTTACAGATGGTACAGGTATTTTATGCTTAACATTAATTTAATTTCAGGTTGCCAGCTGACATTTTAAATGCTGTAATAATCTGCATACACTGTGTGATGGGGTTATTGACATGCCTTGGGAGACCCTTTACTCTTATTTTTTCTCAGATTTACTTTCATTTTGACAACTTTCAAGACATGCAAGAATATATTCCGGTATGCATTCGGGAGTCAGTTTGGCCTTCATTTGCCCTCTGCTGAAGAGAGTAGCGTCAGTCCACAACAGCAGTGTGATGCTGAAGAAATCCCATTAATCAAGGACACAGTGAGAATAACCTCTACCTCCTATCTGCCAATTGTTCTCATCTCACAACGGTGTACTGAATGTGTTTTTGTGCTGTACTGTTCACATACTGAACAGAGACAAGAACACACCTCTGTCAACCAAATTATTTTATTCATCGTGGAATGCACAAAATGCTGAAAGTAACAAAAAAAAAAAACAATTGTGGTGCAGGATCCTTACATTTTCTTGTAAAAATAAAATGTATATGAGGAGGTTCTAAATCTAAAACGATGTCAAGATTTATGAATTTAGGACAATAGTCCTATTCCCTTGTATCTACATTTTAAATGGCATTTTGTTAAACTAGCACTCAAACAATAATTCATTTTAAATATGCCCATAATAATAATAAATAAAAAAAACAAAACTAGAATTACTCTCTCAACAAGTCTATAAACTCAACCTCTTAAAACTCAAGTCTCAACATGAAAAAGTATCATCATTCCCCAATGTTTGGACTCTTGTGTTGGATAAGCTCCAAAAATTATTCTACCGTGAATACAATATGCAAAGGTTAAGATGTTTTTTTGTCTGTAAAGTTTGTCTGAGCTGGCATCAGTTATTATATTAGCAAATCCATTACCATGTATTTTAGATACTGAACAAATCAAAGTGCTTAAGGATGATTCCCTTTATTGATTGTCAGAATGTTATATCCCTAAGGAAGTTGTAATTAAACCACTGTTTAAAGGCCTTGACTTAATATTTTTACCATCATCCTTTTCCCAACCTCCCATTTATACAAAAAACAGTAATTATGTTCTTATTTACAGGATTAAAGGTTTTGAAAAGCATTATGAAAATTCAAGCTTCATCATACAGACAGCTAAATAAAAAGGTCATCAAAGAGCTACTGACTGCATCTGAGAAAGGTCTCAGATCATTCAACAACATTGAACAAAAACGTTTCTGCACGTTTATATGAGACTACTGATATTTTGGGAATAGCTCTTAAGTGATGAATTTTCTTATAAGATAAGTCTTTTCCAGTTTTCTTTTTACAAATGTCACTCATGGAGTTCCTCAGGGTTCCTTTAGGGTTACTTCATTGGTCAGGTAATGACACAAAGCTTTATATGTCTAAGCTCATCTGACTTTTGTCATTTGGATAAAATACAAGCTTGTGCAAAGGAGATGAAAACCTGAATGTTCTATTTAGAAAATTCTAAATATGTATATTTTTTTACGTTTTATAAAATTCTGAGAAACTGAAACAAAACAGAAAGCAAATTGACAGCTGTATAAGTGTTCATTTGTCTTTATGCAGTGTTTCTCAATTCCGGTCCTCAGGCCCCCCTGCCCTGCATGTTTTAGGTGTTTCCCTTTTGTCACACACCTGGACTGAGTCTGTGGGTGATTAACAAGCTTCTGCAGCACTTGATGGTCATGCAATCATTTGAATCAGCTGTTCTGGAATAGAGGCACATCTAAAACATGCAGAGCAAGGGGGCCTGAGGACTGGATTTCAGAAGCACTGGAATACAGTGACAATCATTTTTAAAAAAAAGAAAAAAAAGATGATAAAATGTGTCTTAAATTATTGATTTCTCTCATGAGAAATATGTTTATCAGCTTGCGTAACATGTGAAGTAGATTTGGTCCCCTAGCCAGTTTCTTCCTGGCTTTGCTCCAGAATAAATTTTACTGGAAGGCCTGTGACTTAGAGCAGAGTGGCAACAGTTGTGACTTGCACATAGCTAAATAAGAACAATATTCAGTCTATAAAAATATTAAGATAAGTGACAAAGTTATTTTACACCTACTCTTTGATACTGCCTTTAATGTTATTTTAGGTATTGGGTTATCTTTACACGTTTGAGCTTAGGGTAACAAAATATAATTCATAGTGTCGGCACAAAAGTTTTAGGGAGTAAAAATTCCACATTTTTACTCCCTAAAATCCTTAGTTACAGCCAGTTTTTTATTTTTTCCTTTACCAGATGTGGTAATAAAAAGAAGTAGAAGCCAATCATTTCGAGGCAAATGCACTATTGCTGCAAGAGAAATGGTATAAAACTGATATCTTAGTTTCACTTACAGCTAAGATAGTAAGTAAAACTCTTGCATCTTCTGCAGTAAACCTCCCAAAAGATATAATCTAACATTACCTGTTTAAATATTAGCTTTAAGAAAACCTGATAGCAGTGTTCTATTAGTCTGAATTTCCCTGACTTGTGCTTCCCATGTGCAGTTTTGCACCATGCAAAGCTCCATTTTAATATGGTATGAATTTACACAAGAAAATGTTAATCAGATTATGGCTATTTGTTAAACAGCTGATAAATAGCAAAGCAACAAAACAAACTAGTGCAACTCACTCCATTACTTTAAAGGAGTTGGAGGTAATCTGTTACAGATTACAGGTTAAGGTGAACCCAGACTAATGCTGACATTTTGAGCAGAAACAAGTAGGAGCCCTGCATGAACAAATCCTGCTGCTGTAGGTGATCACCAAATAAAAATGCCAAAATTACCAGAAAGACAGAAATTGTACAGGATTGATCCTGAATACATTTACATGGACCACATCCTTGTTTACAATATATTTGTATGCACAAGATCCATGTTTCCAGTCAGATTTATTTATAAATCACATTTAGAAACAAGAAATAATTACTAGATTTCAAACAGTTTATTTTTTGTATGGAATCATCTTTTATTTGTCCTTTAGTAGTAAAATTTGTTTGTATCAACAGCAAGCTGAGCGACAACTGGAAGCACACAGTGGCAGACTAAAGATAAGCAATTATAACAGATTAAAAATAATTATAGAACTGAATCAAGAGGTATGTACTTCAATGAAAGGCATTAGCAATTATATTAATTGCTATGTTGTCCATTGTTTTCCCAATCAGAAAAGTTAAACACTTTTCTAAACAAAGGCTGAATAGTCTTCTACTTATTGTTTTTGCCTGAATCAAGAAAGTTACAATATTAGCATTTTTTAATTAAGTTGTATTTTCTTTGCCCTATTAAATAAAAAGAACAATCTAGCTTCAATCTTGAGGTATCAAAAATGGCATTGAGAATCAAGTATTTTTCTAGATATTCCAGTCAATGGAAAACATGGTACATTGTTGTTTTTTTTATAGCCTCAGTCAAATAAGATAATGTGTACAAAAATATACCAGTGAAAAAAAGGTTGTTGATCTTCAGAAGATTTCATGCATCAATACAATAAAATCTTCCTCCGATTGTGTGGAAATCTAGAATGGAAACTAACAGAGCACATTTATAGGTAACATGTACTTGATCTGATTGGATCTTGGATTGTGTTATTTGAAGAGATTACAGGAAAAACTGTGATTTGTGCTTGAATGAAGTGGTGTGAGCTTTACAGGAAATTACTTCAGATAAACATCAAGAAGCATCCTTGAATTCCCTCCACAAGGTTAATGATCAGACATTCTCAGATGACTGTTATGGGCTTGTTGTACATTACACCACTGAACATGTGGAAGGCGTGACGCCACTATCAAATGACTCATTGTGCAGTTGGGCATCAAGGCCTTTGTAAATGATGGCGTGAGAGCAAGTTTTATCTATTGAAAGAACATGGCTGTCATTTGACAGAAGTCTTTGTAATAATTTCAACCCATGTATGCTTGGATTGTGGATGTTTGTTGGGAGTCCTGGACTGTAGCTAAGGGAGAAAAGTCCAGAGAGTTTCTTAAGAAGGCTGGAACAGTGCTTTAGCCTCAAAATGCAAATTTCTTTGGTCAGAACACAGACTGTGTCAGAGGTCTCTTAGCTCCCTCCCTCTCACCCCTCTGCTCCCTGAATCCCCCCACTCTTATTCTACTGAACGGCAGCGTGAAATCCATCCTGGGAGGGGCTTTTGTACTCCGGGAAGCAACCGTCAAAACTGGAATGGTGTAGGCCGGACCCTGGCCAGAGGATCTCTTTTTATGGCTAGAGGGACAAGAAGAGCTGTGTAGTGAAGCTGAAAAACAGCCGGCTATAGGTGTGGATTTTGGATGAGCTCAAAATCCCTCACTCATCCTGCCTGGAGTCTGTCACAGAAATTGTGGCTATCATAACAAGGCCTCCTGCTCTGTATCCCTGCCGGCTCTCTGAGGCAGGCCTAAGGTTTAATTGTCCATGATGTTGTGTACTTTGCTAAAGGGCTTCAGTTTATCGGCCATTCCCATCCTCTGCTCTCCTCCTCCACATTTTCTTGTGCTCTCAGCTGCCCGTATAGCTGTCAGGCTGCAACACAGACAGGCACAAACCAGCACACCCACCCCCAACTCCACTCCATCAATAGCCCCATTTGGACAAAGCTGCTGTCTTTGCAACATGCTAAACGAGCTGACAGAGGAAGGAAAGCTAGAGGAACGACAGAATGAGGTACATAAACAGGCAGTGTTTCAAGGAAATAAGTAAATACATATCTCACCTTCTTGACAGCAACAGTAGACTATGTCCTCCAAGAAGCTTCAGGCACTCCCTGGTGACCCTTTAATCCTGAAAACATCCCATAAACAGTCAGCTGTTACCACAGCACACTCATCTTTACAGTGTCCTTTGAGGGCTGTGAGTGGTTGAACACAGATTTGAATTCTCCTGTGCTGTTTACTTTCCCACAACTTCTCCCCGGCACCGTGTGCACAAGCAGCTCTAGATGAGGTAACCTTCTTAGCTCCCTCCCCTTTCTGCCGCTTCCTCTTTTGCCTGTCTGGTTCTGTTCTACACTAAATCTTTCCTCTCTCAGACTTATTTTTTTACATACCCCCCACCCTATGCCCCTTAGCCCATGTAGTTCCAATCTGTCCTTTCTTCAGTTGTTTCCCTCCTCCCACTTCACAGACCCCTGCTGCTATCCACAGAGCAGCACAAAGAAGGGCAAGGGAGCTCAGTCACAGCTGGCCAATAGGAGACATGCAAGGCCATGCAACTGGCCAATAAGAACACGAAAGCAAGGTGTTTGAACCAATCGCCAGATAAAGTGGGATGGACATATGGAATTAGAGGCAATGCTGTTTCTCAGAACTTCCTGTGTAGGATAAATGTGCTCATGGACAATACTAGTTATTTTAATTTCCAGCTAATGGTTGAGATTTTTCTCCATTGGTTTTGTGCGGGAAAAAAATCTCTGTGAGTACATCTTTGGTGAGAGATTTAAATGTGCTTCATTTAGCTGGAAAGTATAAAGTACAAGGCATTATATCTTTATTATCCCCAAGAGACAATTTGATTTACAGCTGGCATTAAAAAAACATAAACAACTACATTCAAACTCCCCATAGGTTATAAGTCAGAGGGGTTGTCACTGGAATAACATCCCTTTTAATGTTGAACACCTTGGCAGGTTGTTTTTCATTCTAAATGAAGAAAATCAATCTTCCTCTTCAATTAATAATAATAGTCAGCCATCTAATTTTTTTTCCAGTCTTTGGAAATTCTCAAGCAGTGACATCACATGACAGGAAATGTTCAATAAATCAAGATTAATTAGGGTTTCATAAAAATGATGTTAATATTTAAACTACAAACCTGGACACAAGAGTGCTTGTGGTGCTGATATTTTTGATGAGACCATTGATGTAGGTTTTTGTTTGCTTAGCATAATTATTTATATGGAGGATTTTTTTTCTGTCCTATAGAAAGTACACCTAGCTCCATGCTCCCATGTTCAACTCTGTCTGTTTCCTCACAAAACTGTGGCCGCTGTTCAGTTTTCCAATATCCAAACTGCTATGAACTTTTTGTTTTACTTTGCCATTAAAGATGAGATGTGTGTGTGTGTGTGTTTTCTGTTACGAGATCAAGACTTCGCTTCTGGTCTCAATCTTCTTCCTATTAAAAGGCTGATATTCTTCTCCCGTTGCCACATGCTTGCTAAGGAGGAGGAATTGCTTAATCAATGACAAATGCAATTGGCTGAGTTAAATAGATCACTTTTTACTCTTTTTATTTGATATTAATCTAATGGTATGATTTAATTGGTTTGGAATTAATGTGCTGTATTTTATCTGAATTTGGACAGATTTGGATTATATATGCTCTATTGAACAAAATTTTTACCTTAACTGATTTATATTTAATGTAAAATGGAGCAAAACATATAAATTTCATCCTATGAAATACTAGGGAACTGTTGGAGAAGCAGAAAACCAGTACTCCTGAAAATAAGCTTCAAATATGTGTTTGTGTGTGGATTTTATGATTTTGTTTTGTTTTTCAACTAAATCAATGTCTGTGTTTCTGCTGTGAAGAATAATTGCAGCCCTGCAAGGCTTCAAGCAATAGATACGACCACAAGGGAAACAAGGTAATGTGTGAAGTTTAGGCCGAATTTTTGATTGCTTTAATTAAATGAAAAGTCCTTCTCAGCGCAAGCTCAATTATTCATGTACATGCCTTTACATTTGTCTGCCAGAAAAACTCCAAAGCAAGAAATGATCACACACTGAGCCGTCTTGTCCAGAATATTTACTAAAACACATTGAACAAATACACAGAATACAAATAAAAAGATGACAATTTCACTTTTTGATTCAATTGCCATACAGCACAATTATCCATAACAATAACACTGCTTGGAGCTCATTGTCTGTAACGACATGCTGCCACCCCTGGAAAGTGAACCGTCAGACGCTTCACATGCTGTGCATTTACTGCAACAAAGGTGCCTTTTATCAGGGTCTTTTATTAGCTTTTAAAGCCATCATAATAAGGAATACATACATTGTTTAACATCTTTATATTAGACTGAAGCCTTTTAAACGGACAGTACATTCATACTGACTTCAGTTTGATTGCATTTCATTGAAATATTGTGTTTGATGTCACCACTCCAGAGGAAAAAGACTTAAATTTGATTGATGAGCACATGTCGTGCACATAGCAGTTCTATGGCAACACGATTCAGTGGACATTCATGGTTTTCTTTCTTCATTTTTTTTACAAATAAAAAAGAAATCTATATGATACGAGCTTCATTCTGAAAAATCGTTCAAGTATTTACAAGTTCTGAGGTCCTATCTGTTAATAGCCTAATACATGTCATTGTCAAGTATTTGATGGAATGAGCAAAACACAGATGACAACAATAAGCACTTAGAAACATTCCGCAGAAAGTGATTTGATGCATTTCCAGATACATCATATGATGGTGTCGAAATTATAATGTCTGCAAAATTAATTGAGTTTCCAGCCAAAGCAAGTTGAGAGAATTTTAGGTAAGGATGCTGAATGTATACAATCTGACTGCAGAAAGAAAAACAAGCATCCTCAGGCAATTATTAAATTTACCAATCGAGGATTAAAGATACTTGGGATCAAGTTCATATAACAATCTTTTCACTGGTAGAAAGCCATTTAAGTAAGGAATTAGTGACAGAAACAAAGATTTACACTGCACTTTGGAAAAAGAGAAAAAAAGACTAACACAATGTTGTATAAAAGTATTTGCCCCATACAGCTTTCTTCAATGTTAGTGTTTTTGAAATTTGTAAGACTTGAATTCAGCAACACAAAAAAAATCAGCATACATATTTTTTATACTTACAAATTTTGAGCTTAAAGTGCAGAGGAAAGTGTAGAAGACTTTTTGGAGGTTAGTGATTTCATCATCTATGGAGCAAAATGGTACAAACAAAGATTTGAAGTGCCACCAAAACAAGGCCAGAGTACAGCAACATGGCTGTGACATGTCAGCCAGGTTATTTAAGACAACATTCTGAAATATCTTTTCTTTAATTCTACAATGTAAAGACAAAATTGATATGCAATTCAAAAACAAAAATATCAATCAATTCATTTCACATCTAGCTTAAAATGTAATTTTTAATCAACAAAGATGCTTCCTGCAGTCTTGAGAGTAGAAGATTCATTATCACCCATTGTACAACAGCATGGCTTCAGACTCCAAGATTTTGTGTCCTAAAGTGGCCTGCATGAATCCAGCTTTAGATGATGTCTGATCACTTTCAATTATGAAACTACAGCAAACAAGAATTTTAATTAAAAAATGTTCCAATAGTGTTGGCAAAAGAAGCTTTCATTACGTGGTTTTGTAATATCAGTCTTTAAAGACCAATGTGCTGTGTGTTTCAGATGTTTCTTTGGTTCAACAGTGGTGCCCCCAGATGGTGGCCAGGGGGGCCTTGGCCACTGACTGCACCAGTAGAAACCTCCAACCCGTTTAATAAGTTATACTCAATTCAAAAAAGGGCAAACAGACATCTTCTTCCATCAATGCATAAAAGTAAAATGAAATAAATAAATACATAAATGAGTTAAATAAATCTAGGCAATTAATTTGGGGGCGCCACTGTGGTTCAACCAGGGTAGTTCCAAGTAAGTATGAGACCCTAAGCAGAGCTTTATTTGGGGTTCATCTATACAATTTTTTTGGCTGGATTTTTAAGCCCACTGTTTTTAACAGTACCACAGATTACCCGTTGCAGTATTCATTCTTAATATTATTTTTTGCCACACTGCAGAGCAGAGGGCAAGTTCAATGTTGTATTCACAAGCAACCACAGAAAAAAGCCAACTACTCTGTAATCTAATTAAAATTAAAGTGTGCACAAAACATATACCCAGCTCAGACAAATTAAGCAGATAATTTGATTTTGGAAGTGTTGAAACTATGAAGGTGTCTTTCTTATTATGTGTTTAATTGGTGAAAAATATCCAGTATGAATTCAGATTTTCCTTGTTTTGTCAGGTAAGCAAGGATCCCTAAGCAGTTGCCAGGGTTAATATAGTCAGTTTATAATAAGATTAGTAACAAAAATCACTGTCTTCTGTTAAATCCAATGCTCCAAACACATTTTACGAGTCAAATAAAAGGATAGCAACACAACAGTAAAAACAAACCAACAAAAAAGCTGCACAGAGTAACAATGTGCAACCTTGGTCCTTTAAAATTGGAATGAGAACACATGCAACTTTAAACTGTGGCACCACCTCTTTTACAATCTGTGCCTCAGCAGAGAAAAGACACTGCATCAAAGAGTGGGTTATTCACTTATAATGGCATCAAGTAAGTTTATGCATGTTTTTACTAGAACTTAAATAGAGGGATACAAAAACTCAGACCTTAAAGTGAGCTGAATGTGACAATGAGACATAAGCATGTATTTTCATTAAAAAGGGAAGAAGGAAAGTTCTTGGACATAAAAGAGAAAATGAAACTTGTTAGTTCTTACTCTCACTTGATCTGAAGAGAGAGGACTAGCAAAAAAGTTCCAGTTTATGGTCCCACTGTGGTTTATGTGGGTGTAGCACTACAAGCAGCACTAACATTCAAACAAAAAGTCACAAACTGTTTCCAGTACAAAACAATTTAAAATTAAAAATCTTCTGTAACTTACATTTTTTTTGGCTGGATTTTTATGAATAATGCTTAGACCTGAACATCTGTTTTAGCTGTTGTTGTTATTTTCACTTTCATTAGACCTTGGTGATGTAAAATAAATTTTAGTCTCCTAATATGTACAGCAGAAGATACCACCCTTGAAAGGTGATGCAGGTAGATGTAGCGACACGTTCAGCAAGAACTACTTTCTCAACGTTACCAGCAGGTGGCAGTCTTCATAGGATTCAGATAAACTGTTTTGCAAAAGCATACAGTACATGGTAAAAGTTTTGATTTTCTCGATAACCAATATTCTATAACATAAGGATAAAAACACATGTTCATGTACAGTAACTTTGAAGATACTGATGTTCGAAAACTATCGACTCAAACAACAACTGAATTTCTTTCCTCTTCACATAGAACAAGCTTCAGAGCAGCACAGTCACAGTGTAAAGGGGTTGGCAAATCCAGAAAAGCAAGGGGTTGCAAGCAGATTTACAAAGTCACAGCTTGCAAAAATTAAATAAATAAAACTTACATTAAAAGATAAAGACGAGCTCCAATAAAGAGCATCTGACTCTTGACTTGATTGAGTTTTACTTTATAGTGCAGACCTTCCAAAGTCCTCTTCTAAAAAAACTGCTTCTTCTTCCCTCCTGATTCTCAGTTTTTCTACAAATAAAGCAAATACCTACTGAAACACCTCTATAGGATCCTTGAAAGATAAAAGTGCAACTTTTTTGATAGATACATGTATACGGATGAAAAAGTTAATTGCCTTATCCACTCATAGCCGAGCTTCAGTTAGCAGATTATGAGATAGGAGGGAAAAAATGAAGGATGTAGCATAAGACAAGGGCAGCAGTCATCCATTCAGATTCCATCCCTGGGAGTTTCTGACCTCAGGTCAATTATACAGAGCTGGTCTAGTCCTCAATACAGATGACATCACTTGCTTTGCCTGACTTGAGTTCAGGCGTGGCCCCGTCTCTGAACGAGTCAAGTGATTTCTTGTCCAAATGGCTTGTAGGAGGTGGGGGGCCATTAGATGACACTGAGGAAAGAAATACTTCAATCTTTAGTTACTTGCATTTGGAATTTAAAAAGACATCTTCAGCACAAAGAGTACAAAAATAGCTTGGTTGCATTTATCCATTGAATTTCTTGTTTAAACTGTAGAAGCTTCTGGGCACTAAAGTCAGATGCAGCAATTAATCAGATTAAGATGGACAAAAATGCCAATACAATATAGATACTGAAAAGTGAGAAACAGTAATGTTTTGAATTAAGACACTTTTCTAATCTGTTAAAATGATTGCTTTCAACATCTGTTTCTTTATACAAGTGTTATCTTTCACAGTAAATCAGTTTTCATTGCTTGTCGCAGCAGCTAATTCCCTCTTGCACTATGTCACTATGAGTTACAGCGAGTGTTGCCTGTTACCGCTGACGTAAGGTCCAAGGGGCATCTGGCTGTAGTTCACCATAGGCTGTCCGCCTGGTCCTCTGAATCCCCCACCAAAACCGCTGCTGTACATCTGAGAGCAGCCGAAGCCTCCCTGGCTAAAAGGCTGAAAAAACAAAACACAAGAAAAATGGATTATCCCGCTGCAAGCTGCAAGGTTATATGAATGATTTATCAGAGAAAAACAAGAGGTCAATCATCTTTGCATGTTGAAGCTGCAAGTACACAGTATGAATAACTACATCTCATCAATGTTACCAGAACTGTATTTTTCTTCCAGATAAATTGACTTTCTGAAGGAGGAACGAACATTAATAAAAACTGCTAATAAGGGATGTCAAAATGGCAAAGATAAAAAAGGCAACAAAACAGCAATGTCAGACAAGACAAGCTATTTTGTCCTACTTTACAAAATAACCCGCTAAATAACAGTGAATCAAAACAAACACTTAAACTCTGCTAAGATGTGACACTAGAGAAGAAAACAATGAGACAAATCAATTTTTATTTAATCCTTAGGGAGAAAAATGTTGATCTTGGTGAAGAAAGAAAAGACTATTCACTTTTTCCCTTTTTGTCATAAGATGAAGGATGTGCTCAAACTTTGGTTTTGTTCAACACTTTAGTTTTTTGTGTTGTCTTGAGCTCTGATTTGAGTTGTAGTTCCTGTCAAATGTTGGTAATCTGGTTTCTCTATTGCACTATTAACTTCCTGTTTTCGCCATAACACATGTTCTTGAGTTGATTGTGACTTTTGACATTGGACCATAAAGCCACCTCAGATGAAACTCTTCAGCAGCTGTTCCATATTCATTTAGCAATTGCACCTATTCCCACTCAACACCCGATGCTCCTGTTTTTCCCCTGTCTGGTGCTGAGTCACTTTGTATAAGCTTTGGAGTCTTTATTCATTAAAACTAATTAATCAATTAATCAATCAATTAATTAATTAATTAATTAATTAATTAAGTCAATTTTAGCACATTAAAATGTTAAAATTAAATAGCTTTTTTGTTTTTTTTACCCAATGCTATTTTTGTTTACTTATTATTTTTGGGTTCTCAAGTAATGGCTCTAATTAACCTTTAGTATTGTTGCTGGCTTGTCACAGACTTTTTTTTTTAATGGATGGGATTTAGAAAATGCATGGTAGTATTATTTTTATTTATGAAGCTGCTTTGACTCTGTTGTTTCTATTCAATCTATTTGGAGTATATTAGAGTATTTAACTGTTAAGGGAAGCCAAGAAAGGTAGTCAATAGGAAGCAGTATCCATTTTTAAAGAAATCTGACTATTTTCTTTCAAACCGTCATCTCACCTGCTGTGGTGGAGGTTCGCTGCCTCTGCTGGTGAGGCGGCTCAGGATGCTCCTTTCCGACATTTGCAATCGAGCCGACACTGGTGGGATTCTGGACAGCATGTTGGGAAGTCGTGTCACATCTGCTTTCATGTCACTCAGAAGTTCCTCTAGCTGGTTCAGCACTGCAGCAGCATGAAAATACACAGTGATTTTGTAATCGAGCCCCTTCTTACTTGTCTCTCTGATATTTAATCAAGGTCCTTGGACTTAAGTCTTAAGTTCAAGGACCTTGTGACCTTGGATTTAAGTCCAAGATCTAAACCTAAATCCTGTGGTGACACAGCATTCTATGTAACAGGCACTAGCATCTTGACTAGTCTGCTATTAAATATTAACTATGCACAAACACTGGAAAATTTTAAATCTCTACTGAAGGAGCATGTTTGGCTTTTCCAAAGTTTAACTAGACATTTAAATTTTTAGTTGCTCTTTTTATTCTCCTATTGTTTTTTTTTATTGTATATTGTACCTCACTTCCACTATAGTCAGGGATTTTAGTTTTTTAGTTGCATTATGGTGTGTAAAGCACTCTGTGCAGCATAAGTTGTTGGTAAAGTGCGATATACATAAACCTGACCTTGACTTTGGCCAGTGGGGGGTATACTTATTTAAATAAATGAAAAAATGTCAGGCAGAAAGATGAATACAAATCTTAGAAAAACATTATTCAATCTTTAGGTCCATAAAAAACAATTAATTGCTTTACACAGAATTTTAAACCATAAACCACCAAGAACTGAAAGTCCCATTAAACGGGCACATCCAATCAGCACCATGCAAGTATATTATTTTTCTGGCAGATAAACCCATTAGTGTCATAGACACATAATTTTCAAACAAAAATGCTTTAATGCCTCACTTTGATTAAGTGTTTGGCCTCTCCCTAAACTTTCATCCCACTAATCACTGTGAGCCTTTTTCTATGCTGAGTCAAAGTAACATGAAGTGAAACCACTTTGTGAAACAGGAACTTTGCCCGTCTGCTTTTTTTTTTTTTTAAGAGAACAGAGATATGGAAACATCTGTGTGCACTTCCTTTGCCAGCCCGTTTTTCTGTCTGTCTGGATGGAAAAAATTAACCTGTTTTATTAATGTGAAATCAGCTCATTTTGAGTATTTTAATGCACTGTCCGCATTTTTACACAAAAACAATGACAAAACAGTTTCAAATGGACTCAAAATATGTTTTACTTGTAATAATAAGTAGGTTTAAAAATATTAGTATTTTTATATAATTCTGCCTCCCAAAAAATATACAAGACTTATTTACTTTCTTATCAGTTTTCTATAATTAAAAAAAGAGCTCCTGAGTCACCAGTGTTGCTGTTTTTGGAGCGGGACCACACACCTTTGTGAAGCACAGCATTGGCAGGCTTGTTCCCAGCCAGAGACTCTTTGGAGAGGTGTTGGTGGGACTCGGCCAAACATTCCACCTCAGCAAAGCGCGTGTTGAGAGCCATGGCAGGGTGGCTGGGGTCCTGGGTCATGTTGAGGTAAGCTGCCCGTCGCAACTGCTCCTCAATCACCAATGCCTGTTCCAACAACTGCAGAGAGAAAAAAGGAGCACATAAAAACAAGAAAGACCTTTGAAAAGTTTTGATTCTTTTTTTAAATAAAGACTGTAAACTGCCTTAAAGCGCCGCGCCAGGAACTTGTTCTTCATCTCCAAGTAGTTCCCCTTGTGCATCTCTGTTTTGAATGGCTCATTCAGAATAGCATAGCGGGGGTCATTCTGAATGTCTTGCCAGCGAGCATAGCCATGTCTGATAGAAAGTCCCAGTCAAGAAAAACAGGCAGGAACACTTCAAATAAAAACAAGTTCATGGCTGTGTGGAAAAACTTGCATATCACTCATAACAATCTGAAAATATCAGCCTTCTTCCAAGGCAGCTCCTTCCTGTCATAGGTAATTATGTTACTTTGTGAGATGCAGAGCTTTCGGCTCTGACATACAAAAGGATACGTTACGATGCCAGCGAGCAGCCAGTAGTCATGGCGACGATGCCAGATGTCATGCATTTTTCCAGACGAAAGAGCCGCTCGCTCCTCAGTTTGCCAAAGGGTGTGCAACTCTGACAGCATGACAGTAAAAACAGACATTTTCTTTCAGACACACACAAACAAAGATTCAAACTGCTCACATCACTGGAAAAAAAAATTAGACTTAAAAAAGGATTAATAAGAAACCAATGTTTCTTCAGCATGTCATTTAAATAAAAACATCAGTTGAACATAAAGACGTAAAACTGGGGCATGTAAAGAAAATCAGGAAATATTTAGTCAAAGAAACTGATGTAAATTGTTTTGACTTTCAAAAGCAACATAACGTAATGTGAGAGATTTTAAACCTGTAGCATAGAAAAAAACGACTTTTAACACATTAATATTGAACACCAATAGTTTACTGGCTGCCTAATAAATCCTCCAACCTCTGAACCTAAAAATGCCATCAGTGTTATTCAAAACAATGTACTTGTAAAATAAAGTATTATCCTCATATTTTGTATTGCCTACCACCTGATGCATTGTTCTGCTGTTGTATGTAAAACATACTTTCTGCCAAAATGTTCCCGTTTAAGCATGGTCAGGCCAAAAATGACACAAACTGCAAACGTAAGAGAAGGCCAGCATTTAGTAAATGTAAAGTCAGTTTTATTGTGTAAACACATTTGATTCAGAAAACCAGATGAGTGCTAAGATTTGCTAGCTGGTGGTGTCTGCACCACAAGAAATTTATTCAGCCATTTCAAATATACATTCAAATTTATTTGCAACTAATAGAGGGAGTGACAGGTATATTAATAGTTGCATTTGATGTTTTAGTAAAATTTGGGATAACTTGTTAGATAAAGAAATTTTATTTATTGTTAGTTGTGAGTGTTATTTTTTTTTACTTATATAAAAATTAGCAAATTATTTGACAGTTTAATCAATATTTTATTAGATTGTTACATTTTTATAAAATGTACTGTTGAAGTTGTGTTTATTTTTCTAAATAAAAATCCAATATTTAAATATATAGTTATTTTAGGGGAAGATTCAACACAGTCAAGCAAACCCAATCTGCAGACATTTTTTACACCATGCTTGACACAGTCTCGTTCAATTTCTTACCCGTAAAACCTCCATCTGCGATATTAAACATGAACTTGGCTTTGAATCCATTTTTGTCCTCTCTTCTGCTCTCATCCAGCTCATCCAGAGTGTCTTTGTCTCCGTTCAATCGACCCTCTAATGCATCTTCACTCTTCACATCATCTGCGATAGTTATACAAAAGACATAATGTTTTCATAAGAGATATTCATATAATGTGACTACATGAACTACAAACAGACAGTTGTTTCCTAGAGGAGCCCTGCTTTTGTGTCTTTTGTACTTGCTTTATTTGAGAATTCATCTCACACGCAGTGTACCTGGCTTATTTTCTTTGTCTTCAGTTTTTTCCCGAGGAGAACCAGCCTCTCCTTTTTCAGAGGACTTCTCAGTTTCTTTGCAGGGGTCCGCTGAGGATATAAGAAACATAAGATTAAATATACAAAGCACAGCCTTCGCAGATGAATAATTTCGCAGTGCATGAATCATGCACCACTCACTCTTAGGTGAGGTATGACTAGATGGCAGCTCTGCCGGCTTGAAAGCAGATTCTTTTGGGTAGGCAGGTGGCTCGGCCTTTGTCATGGGGGATTTGGTTCTGTTCCTCTCATCTCCTGTTTTCTCTTCTGAGGTTGCCTTCGTCTCGTCACTGTCAGAAGCCTTCTCAGGTACAGATGCTAGCTCTGCACTGGGAGCTTGCTGTGGGGGCAATAGTTGCAACAGAAGGGGAATAAGGACAGTTGGCAGAGGGCAGACACAACTTCAAAGGTGCTTTGGAGTGAAAGAACAGAGTCCATAGGATGTTAAGATGACTTATACAAAAATGTGATGACTTTTAAGAATATAGACAACATAGCAGAAGAATGGGAGAAAAGAAGACTCACTTCCTGGTCAGATAGTTTCTTTCCATCTGTCTCTGTAGTCTCCTTATCTTCAGCATTTCGTACCAAAGACTCAGCTTTCTCTACAGCCCCTCCAAAAGAACCACAACATAGCTTTTTGTCTTACAGTTTTGTTCTGTGTATAAGAACCGCAATCACACAGTCAAAGAAAAATAAAATATGACCACTGTAGAGACTCTGTTCCAACCTGGTGGGATGGGGGTGCTGGGCTGTGTAGCAACAGGGCTGGCTGGCACTGGGGTGTTGGGATCTGAAGACACACTTTCAGTCAGTTTCTTCAGCTCCATCCCAATGGGAATCAGATCTGGAGAGCTCAGCTTCCCATTTACATGTTCAAACTCCTGCACCTAAAGTAAAAAAAATAAAAAATAAATAACATTGCCTTAACGGTGATAATGAAAATCCGACAGTTCCAAGGGATGCCCTACTTTCTTCAAGTGAGGGATTAGGAGGAACTCCACTGAGTCCTACAGACTCACTGGTTTAATTTTGCCTGTAGACAGCTGCACCAGCCCCTCCTGAGTTCGAACCTACCCAGCAATAATTTTCTGTTACGAACATTCAAATAACATTTTTAGGAAGCTTATCCTTATCTATTGAACTGAAAAAAATCTGCATATTTACCGAACACCAAAGGCTTGTACCACGGATATCAGAAAGTGCAGATGGCATGTTCTGCCTAGGAAATATCAGCTGTGGCTCTTCAGTACTTTTGCTTTACAGCAGTAAGCATAATTTATTTTAACGTTCATGCATGCAGCTACTGAAGCAACACATTTTAGAAAGTTCTGCTCTCACTGTGACTGCAGAATTCTTGCGTCATCCCTCATGTTTTGATATTTTGCCTTCGTGGTCCCAGACCTTTTTGCATTACTTTAAAGTGGTCTTGACTGGTATTTTATCAGGCTTTTTGTTTGTCTTTTGAAGTTTTGTTTTGGCTGCAGTCACATATGCATTTTAGTACTTGTCAGTTGTAAAATGAATGTTTTTTGGTTACTTTTGATATTATCACTCAATGTCTTCTAATACTTTTGACTATGATATTAATAACACAGACAGACAGTAGTATTAAACAATGCCATGTAATTGTATCTCTGAGGTTGCTTGTCAGATCATTGCTGGGATTTTTCAAAGAGTATTCTGTTCCACTCTTAGACATATCATAGCCCTATATTGCACTGCTGTCATGCCTAGATAAGGGAATGGATCCAAACATTGTAAAAATAAATAAATAAAAAATAGCTGAAGTCAAGAGAAATATTTTTGAAAGGTTGGAGAACCACTGGTGAAAAACACATTAAAAGATTACAAAACAATCTGTTTGGCTCCTTGGAAGCCATTGAAAGTTTAAAAAAAATATAGTTTGTTTATGACCTTTGCATCACAAATACATTCAGGCTAACAAGCCTTCTGTTCAACCTTACTATTGAGAAAAAGAAAATTAATTTGTCCTATCTTTCTTAATATTTAAGCCAATTAAAAACTGACAAGTTTCTTTTATTTAGATAGGACATAAGATCATCCACATTTTTACTAATCTCTGAAGTTAAAATCCCTGCCAGAAGCCACTGACACTAATTAGTTGTAACTACACTAAAAATATAAATAAATAAAAATAATTTGCCAGCTGTTAAATATAAACAAACAGACAAAAAAGCAGAATTTGTAATATAAACTAAAATAAAACTTATTTTCACTGCACTGATCAAAAGTAAACATTTTTCAGCAACAATTCCACATAGCAACATTGCAAAATTACAATTCTGAACTTCAAAAAAATAATTAAGGCAGTTAATAATCAACAATTTAATTTATCAAATGCAATTAGTCAGTCAAAGATTATTTGTAAGTTTTTCTGCACCTGAGATGCAATCATTAAATAATATTTACAGAAGTAATTAACTTAGAGGTGATGGCACCGCAGATTTCATTGGTGCTTCAAATAAGAATATTACTTGTCTGAAGAAAAAGTAGTAGAAAAACAATGTTTACCAGAACTTTACCCACAAAGCTATTCCCATCTCTCAAGTGTGAACAAGGCAAACAAATCTAACAAAACTAACATCTTTCTTGCAGGGGAGAGTTTATACCCCAACAACCATTTTTTTTCTCTGTGCATTTTCTTCTGCGTAGATACGCTGACCTACTTTTTCCTAATCCCACAGTGTTCCAACACAGGACTTGGTGTACAGAGAAAATTTCTGGGGTTTAACAACCGGTACCTTTTTCCTGACAAGCGACATGACTCCGATCCTGGTGAGTACATGCTGTCGAGACAGGCCCTCACGGGGGACTCCATCCGCAAAGGTCTCCGCTCCGTCTGCACCTGGCTCACATAAATGTCTCATAAACAGAGACACATAGGCCCTGGTACACAGAGACACACACTTCAACTGTTAGCGGCAAGAGAGATAGCTACACAAACAGGTGGAATAGTTACAAAAAGCTGAGGTTGTACCAGGAGATGTAGTGTTGGAATTAGAATTAATAAGCAGAAGAGGAAATAAGAAGCTTAAGACCACGTCAATACCACCTCTAAATTCAAGAAACTCAATAAGAATTTATTTCTAATTTCAGAAAATTACACAACATTTTGATGCTTGAGGACAGTACTTGGCAAAATATAATGTTTGAATTGTTAAATGTATGTTCTATGACTTTTTATGTATTTTTGTGTTTTTATGATGTGAAACTCTTTGAACTGCCTTGTTGATGAGATGTATATTATTAAAAATTCCTTGAAATTAGTTATATAAAAGAATAATTTAAAAAAGTTCACTAAATGAAGTTGTTTATTTTGAATTACCTACAATACTGAAAGTACATATTATAATTTTATTTGTCCTACAAATGAAATTAATCTTTTGCTGGAATTACAGCTGTCTTTTGCAATATGTGAACATCTAGAGTCTAGAAAGATTTTATATTCTTTGGAAAATAGATTAAACACACAGATTGGACAGGGGTCTGTATAATCAGGAACTTTCACGTATTGCCACAAATGTTCAGTTGGAGTTAGGTTTGTGTTTTGATTCGTCCATGGTAACATACGAAAGTTTTTTCCTCAAGGATTACCCTGTATTTAAATTAATTTATGTCTCTGTAAACTCCAACCAGTTTTTTGTACCTCTTGCAGAAAACTATCCACTAGAATGATGCTGCCATCACTATGTTTTAAATTGTGTGTTGTGCAGATTCTCCAGCCAAAGTTGTGGATTGATGAAACTACACCAAAGTTACTATGAACTTAGTGGTTGCTTCTCCGATCACAGCTCTCATTACCCTGCCATTTTAAATCAATGGCCATGATTTGACAGGTTTGGAGTTGTGCCATGCCATTTCTGGGTTTGGATGGTTCAAAGCTATTTTTTTACAGCCCTGTTTTAAACTTCCTCCCAACTTTATCATTGAGTTTTCTGATGTGTGTCTTGGTCATCATGATGCCTGTTGTTCACTGATATTCTCTAAAAAAATAACACTCTCACAGAACATTTATAGATAAGAGAAATTATACATGTATAATAATTTATTTACTAGTTATGTGAATTCTGCAGACAATTCTTTAAACTGGATTTTATTTTGGGGTAGTGAATAAAAAGGGGCTGACGATAAATACATGACATATTTATCAGATTAAAATGCAAATAAATTTGAAAAGTACATAACTTTTCTTAAACTTTAAGTCATGTAAAAGTTTGTGTCGGTCTATTACATAAAACTTCCACAAAAAAAGATTGAAGGTTGTGATTTTAAAGTGATGTGTATACTCTAATTGGTAAGTACACTTTTCCAGATATTATAGATATAGTCATACAAGCACTGCATCACGGCTACAAACAGTTGTAGTAACATTTACTAAATCACAAACTCAATATAAACCTGAATTCAGCAGTAAAGGAAAAACATGCAGTGAAAAGAATATCCTATGATGGCCTCTTATGTTTTCTAGAAAGCCTCTCTAGCATGGCAGAGCTGTTTGATAAAATACCTGTCCTCTGCATGTCACAGAAAAATACAAACAATTGTAGGGCATCACCTAAACTCGCGCTCACTCTTCCCTCTAAGGTCCCGGACCAGCCAGTGCGAGTTGAAAGCATCCTGAGGAGGCATGCCCCAGCGCATGATGGCATTGAGGAAAGCTTTCCTCTGGCGAGTGTTGAACCCAAGGACCTTGAGATGGCGATAAGGAGAAAATGGTGTAAACACATATTGGATGGAGAAAGACTCAGGGCATGGAGCTAAAAAGTCAGGAGAGCAGCCAGAGTTAGAGATATCATCCCATACACTCAGAGATAGCCTGACCTTTACAACATGGTATGATATAGCACACTGCTTTATGTTACTGTGACTGTTTCATTCTCAGTGAAGAGGGAACTGATAAATCCTAAGCAGCTTTTCAAAAGTCTCTGACTCCAAAAACCCCCATAATTGAACAAAAATGACCGAAATTCTGGATTAGAGCTCAAATCAAAAGGGAACTAATGAAATACCTCTATACTTCCTCCAACACGTGCCAGTAAGGGGGGTAGAGGTTTGTCTTTCTCATTCTTAAGTTGTCGACGAGACTGCCTGCGTCCACCTACAAATGATCAAAATTCAAAGTTAAAACGCTGTATTCATATGCTTACAGATTTAGCACTAATGTGAATGATGCAGTGTTTCAAAGGGAGGGTAAGCAGAAAAAAAGCATAAAAGTTCGTGTGGCTGCTTACCCTCGGGCCTCTCTTCAAAATCTTCATCCTCATCTTCGGACCCCACGGAATACTCCGATTGATTGTCTGAAAGATCATCCTGCCATTCTGAGCAACACATCAAAGAAAAACAGCACATTGCGTTCGCTTCTGTTGGTGGCCACCTGAGGGCGCCATGGCACTGCAGATTACTACAGACCACTCATGTACAGCTGGGAATACATGCACACAGCACAGCTGTACAGAACTTACTTTAACTCAGACATCGCCTTTGCTGCAGCTGGTTTTGTAAATTGCATTCATAAAGATCTACAGGAACAATTGGAATTTTTTGAGAAAACACAAAATTCTGGGGTTTATTTCATTATTATTATGTAATGAGACACAAGACAATGGTTCCAAATCGTGCCATAATTCTGTTTGATTTGGAAGTTAGACTAAAAGCCTCACCTCGGTTGTGCTCCTCTAAAACATCATCATCTTTATGAGATATAAAAGGATAAAATTCAGACACCCAGTCTTAATCTTCACGATGAGCTAATAAAGAGTTCTTAAAACAGTAAAAAATATATGAATGCAGCCTTGAGACTGAAGATAAGAAGGGTTTTATGTGCCTGCAGAAGGGCTTTTCACTATCAAGCAGAATGAACTGACTTGAATTGGTAGCAGAACAATAAAATCCAATGGAAAACATGATTCTTCCTGCCACTCGAATTAGAAAATGGTTTTTCTGCTTAGATGTCAAACTCAGATATTCTTTGGATAACAATAAAATGAAAATCTGGTATCTTTTTTATTTTTTATTTTTTAATTATTTTTGGTAGAAAATAAATAAATATTGCAATAGGTAAAATAGTTCACTCCAACATTTATCAGCTGGATGGACTTATACTCCCTCTAGAGGCAGGAGGAAAATTTGTACAGGGACATAGTGAATATCTTTACACAAGATGAAAACATGAGCCCACTAGCATTGCCCAGTGATTTTCAATATGTTAGAATATACATTCTGATGAGGCTTGTTTGTCAGATTAAAATACTTTATAAAAGTAACCTTTAACATGTATTAAACATGCTTTTTTACATTATACTACCAGAAAATAGTTTCTGCATTTTAAGAAGTTAACACATTTTAGCAGATGTGACATCTGACATATGCCTTTTGACAAATGGTCTTGTGTGTTTTCAGCAGGCGCAGCCTACCTTGGTCCTCCTGAGTCGCGTCGTTGTAGTTGACCTGCTTCCGAATGCGTTTGCCTTTTCCCAGATTTCGGGCCAGGTCCTCCTGCTGCTGCTCATAGTGATGGCGGAGGAGCTTTTCCCAATAGTCTGGGTCCACATTCTCCTCTTGCTTGATGATTTCTCGCTCTACCTCCTCCTGATCATTGATGGACACAAACATCAGCAAAGAAAATTAAAAGCTGGCCACTAAGTTGAATTCAAACAAGAATTTTCTGTGCTTGTGTTGCTAGATATCCTGGATTTGTTGTTTAATATGTAATTATAATTATGCAAACTGAAGAGTAAGTCAGCCTGTTTTCCCCTTTAAAAGCATATAAAATAATTCCTTTACCAACAACTGTTGATTATATTTTTTGCTGCAGTTACATATTTATAGTATTGATAAAAAATCTTAACTCAACACTTATTGTGCCATATCATCATCAAATACTGCAAGATTCTCCAGATGAAATAATACTTTTACAGAAACATTTATATATAAAGATGACAGAACATCTTTATCACAAAGTTTTGCTTTGTCTTGATCTACTGAGCTTAATGGCTACAGCATAACACTGCACTACTGAACCTTTTTCATGGTCTTCCAAAGATTCCCAACAGGTATTCTGAGGATGAAGACTAAAGTTAGTTTCTCACCTCTTCATCTTCTTCTTTCACCACATACTGTGCCACCTTGAACGAGCTCAGGTACTCGTTCATGTTCTGTATCTCTGTGTCCTCAGTGGCATCTTGGCTGCGGTCCAGCAGCTTTGAAATGGCATCATCATCGTAGTGAATGACGTTGCCCTCCTCACCATCTTTGTTATCTCCTGGCAAGGGGAAAATGTTTATTAGTTGTAAAAGAGTTAATGAGACAAAAATGTATCAACTATGTTTCAAATAAAAGTTTTCGAACACCAGGAGAAAACTTTTTAAAGACTTTTTATTGTGTTCTGTAGATTTATTAATTTATGTAGATTTATGTAAAGAGATTTCTCAATAGAAAAAACTAGTTTACTGGTTTAATAACAGTACTTTGCTATGTCTAGACATACATACATAAAAATCTAGTGTCTCGTTCAAAATATCTTGTATCAGGGCCAAGTACCAGGTGTCATTTTATAAAATGTTTTCACTTGTCAGAAGTTCTGCTGATCACATAAATTGTCTACCTTAATACAGGTTTACTAAAAGGCCTTTAAATAGATAAAGATAAATAAAAGTATTGCCAAAATTTATTGCTTGAACAAAATAAGTGTACTTCAGTTTACATTTTCCTGAATTACTGTTGACATTACCTACATAAAATTTGCTATGCTATAATTTAAATGAAAATACAAGAAAAGTTATGAGAAAGAACTTTGAGAAAAACTGCAATAACTGGGTGAAATAAATGTGCAAATCCTTAAACTGACTCTGTAGAAGATGCTTTTGTTTTTCATTTTAGTTTTCAGTCTTCTTGAGTTCACGCCTTCTATCAGTTATAGAGAAACTGGTTAACCTAAAATAAAGTGAAACTGTCTTAGTAGCTTTTTTTTCTTACATTTGCTCATTTGAATTGTCAGTACAATAATCAAATAATTCAACAGAAGATTGATTTCATGGGTGGAAAAGTGAGATTTTGGACTGGTCTAGCTGTAGTTAAGAGCCAAATATAGCTAAAAAGTTCTTTGAGCAAGAGATGTTTTCCCACTTATGATAGATTTAGAAAGGTTTGGCAAAGCAGAAAAGGCAAATACTAAGTCAAAAAGTGGTATTCTTAAAGGCTCCTACCATAGAAGACTAAATGTTGAAGTTGAAGCAATTGTACATTTGGCCCACTTTTTTCTTTTTTTAGTTATTTGATAAAATTGTGGAATACTAATCTCAAATTATGTGTGGAAAACAATTAGAAGTGATTTATCATTTTTTACTCCATGAAAAAATTCTATTTTAACAAGTGCAGATACCTGTGTGCCACTTCTCAAAATACACAGTCCTTCAAAGTCTCTGAAACTTTAAGGACTCTGAAACCAAAGAATGTGTCTGACTTCACAAATGTGAATGTAGATGGTAGAAAAACACATGTACCCATGGTTCGTGCTGCTTCCATCTCATCCTTAAAAAGCTCCTCAGTTCCAAACTTGAGGATGTCGTCCAGTTCTTGCTTGGACATGGAACCAGTTTTGGAGCCCAGGCCGGGCCTCACCACCAGGTGAGTCAACATCATTTTTCTCTTTGCCACCTGAGTGATTCTCTCCTCCACAGATCCCCGAGTCACAAAACGATAGATCATCACCTTCTTGTTTTGGCCAATTCGGTGGGCTCTGCTAAAAGCCTGGAGTAATTAAAAGGATTGATCAAAACTGAAGAACACAGTGATCCACTAAATGCATGTAAGAACGTGCAGGTTGTGAGATAGCCATACTTGGATGTCATTGTGTGGATTCCAGTCAGAGTCATAGATGATGACGGTGTCTGCACTAGCCAAATTGATGCCAAGACCTCCGGCTCGCGTTGAAAGCAAAAAGCAGAACTGCTGTGCCCCTGGAGCTGTTACGCAAAACAATAGTAGAGAGTACCTTCATTTTCAGGAGAGTGTAACAAAGTGGCACATAGCTGAGGAAAATGCTTTACTAGCGAAAAAACCCACCATTGAAACGATCAATTGCTTCCTGCCGTAAGCCTCCAGTAATCCCCCCATCAATACGTTCATATTTATAGCCTTCAAACTCCAGGAAATCCTCAAGCAGATCCAACATCTTTGTCATCTGTGGATAAGATCAACTTAAATCAAACAAAACCGTATTCTGAAATTTTTTATCTGGTTTGTCAAGCGGATTTGTAAAACTACTGCCAAAAAGTAGTCAGCCACTGAATGTCATGGTCTCTTGCCAAATCACAGTATTTACTTGACTGTTACCTGAGAGAAAATAAGAACTCTGTGTCCTTCATCTTTGAGTTTCTTCAGCATTTTTTGAAGCAGGGTTAGTTTTCCTGAAGACTTCACCAGCAAGTTGCCATCATAAGAACCGTTTGGCAAAACAGGAGCCTCCTACAATATGAAAAACCCAGCATCAGTCGGCAAACGCAGAGTTTTACGAATATAATCAGTAATAAAACCAATTTGTAAATACAACTGATAATGCATTTTTAAAGGTATTACGTAAAATCTACTTTTTTGAGCAGTATATCATACTATGCTATTACTCTGTCCAACCCTCCTAAGAACGGCTGTAAACGGCACAATGAGAGTTATTGCTATGATGACATGCTGAAGGTAGAGTGGCCAAAAGAGAAGAAGCTTCTTGAAGACACAGAGGTCCAATTTCAAGGAGTCAAATTGCAAAGTTGGGTTTCTTTTAAGTCATCTTTGACTTAAAAGGATTTTTATAACAACTAAAGGTAACACTGTTACTTGATTGTGCTATAAAATTGTACTATGTGCCTGAAAACGACATGAAACTGTCAGTTTAAATAAGTTTTGGCTAGAAAAAAATTCTATTTGAAGGTTAGGTGGCTTACCACAGCAGCAACAGGGAACAAGTAGGGGTGGTTACAGCACTTTTTCAGGTCCATCATAATGTTGAGCAGGGACACCTGGTTTCCTCCCCCTTTGGAGTTCAGAGCCTCAAAATTCCGCGTCAAAATAAACTTGTAATATTTCCTGCAAGGTGTCAGATATTGATCAGATTTGAAAATTAGCTAAACAAAATGAAGGTGCTTTACTTATGGCTGCTTAACACTGCTTTTAGATGAAAAATAAATTTTTGTCTTATCTCTTTTCTTATCTAATATCACTTGCTTCAAATGTTTATATTATTTAGATGGAACTGAAATCTGGTAGGCTTCATCATAAAATCCATTGTCCAAAATGCTTACTTCTGCATGGGGCTGAGCTCCACTCTGACAATGAGCTCTGTCTTCGCCGGCATGTTCTTGAAGACGTCAGCTTTCAGCCGCCTGAGCATGTGAGGTCCAAGGAGGTCATGGAGCTTCTTGATCTGGTCCTCTTTAGAGATATCTGCAAACTCCTCAAGGAAGCCTTCCAGGTTGCTGAAGAGATCAGAGGTCACATGAATGTACAAGAGTTCAAATAATTGAAGTATAAATACATTTTTCAACAGCCTATCCAGTGACGCTGGATATCGACACCAGGCTCACATCCAATTCGGCAAGCATAAACCAGATCAGGTAACGTATAGATGAATGAATGAATGGATATTTCAACAACCCTACATTTGATCAACACAAGATCCGTCTTTTTGTCTCATCCCATTTTCATTGAAGCAATGACACAAGTGTACAGCTGATGAATTGTTGTGCAATTGCATCAGATTTGCTTGCATAAAGACAACATCTAGCTGTTGAAACAGCCTAATTATTTTACACTGCAACGTGCTAGCCAGTGGTGAGAAATGCACACTGAAGACACACTTAAACAGAACACACTTAAACATGCATTAAATGAAATTAAAAGAAAAACAATATAATGTAATGTTGTTGGTTATATGAGGCAACACAGTATGATGATATTCTACCTGTGTGTTGAATTATTTGACTCGTGAATGGTTTTAACAATTGACATGCAGTCTGTGTGGAAGCCAAAATCAAACTCATGATTTTCCATAAATGCTACACAGATGCCATGTCTTTGCATTCAAACTGGCTTAAAGATGGTTAAGCAGATAATGGTTGGAAGAGACAGGTCTTACTTGAAGCGGTCTGGGGTGAGGAAGTTAAGTAGATGGAAAAGCTCCTCCAGGTTATTTTGCAGAGGAGTACCAGTGAGCAGCAGCTTGTAGTAGATCTTATACCCGTTAAGAATCCTGAAAAACTGAGCAGCACACATGAAGTGAGATGGTTAACCTCAATTATCTTTTCACAAAATCTCTGTCTAAAGTATTTTCTCTTGTTACGTCGTGATTAATTGATGAATTTCTGCTTCCAGTACAAAGAACGAAAGGTACCTAAACATTCTAGCTTCCTTACCTTTGATTGGTTGTTCTTCAGTCTGTGAGCCTCATCTACAACCAGGCAGGCCCAGGTGACGGAGCCAAGAATGGCTTGATCTATAGTGATCAGCTCGTAAGATGTCAGCAGCACATGAAACTTGATAGGAGAGTCTTTCTGCAAGAAGCAATGAAGAAAATCCTCAACTAGTTAACATGCACAGACATTATGAAACATTTATCATGCACAATTTCATTTATTCTGTCAGAGCGTGAGGTACAGCACCTTCATCCGGAACACCTTGCGTCCAGATTTTATTGCGCTGTCTTCCAAGGTGAATTCATTCTCTCTGATAACTGCCCTGCTGTCTTTGTCTCCGGTGTAAGTCACCACGTAGAAATCTGGAGCCCACATCTCAAATTCTCTCTCCCAATTGATGATAGTAGACAGAGGTGCACTCACCAAGAAAGGCCCCTTAGAATGGCCCTGACAGATAGAAAAAAGACATGAGTAAGCCACTCTTGCAGTGCTCCAGAGAAAAAAGGAAACCAGGTTTTATCATTTCTTTTTCTCACTGTCCAAATTGATTAGATCCAAGCACATATTACCATTTATATTACGAGGACCGGTATCACTACTCATGCCTATTTCGTTTCGACTGGAATATGAGCTTGATAAAAAGAGACACTCTTACCTCCTTATACAGTGAGTAGAGAAAGACTATTGTCTGAACCGTTTTTCCGAGGCCCATTTCATCTGCCAGGATGGTATCTGTTCCCTGAGCCCAGGAAAATCGTAACCAATTCAGACCTTCCAGCTGGTATGGGTGCAGCGTTCCCCCTGTGGCATTAATATACCAGGGCTGGTGCTCAAATTTGATGGTTGGCTGGTGGTGTGAAAATATAATTGTGACTTGTGGAACTGACATATGCTAACAAAACTGGCATCCTTGGTATAATGTCTAGCAAAAGTATTTCTAAACTTCTTCCTTAAACTTTTTCAAGTTTTGTCATGTTACAAGCATCAACTACAATGTATATTAGTGGTATTTTCTTTTTACTAGATCACACAAAGAAGCACAAAACTGTATATGAAGGAAAAAGGTAACTTACAATTTTTTGTTCAAATACCATACTATATAAAATTAATTGCCATTCATCTCCAATTAAATGGCTACCTTAACCTAAAGTTCAGCTCAGCCTTCAGAAGTCACTGAATTATTCAATAGAGACCATTTTTATACATATGCCTGTAATCATGAAAGAGGTTTACTAAAGAATATTAGAAAAAGAAAAAAACTGCATTATGAAGACAAAGAGAAAGAGCAGACAGGCCAATGATAAAGTAATGGAGATGTTTAAAGAAGTATTAAGTAATAACACAACATTTCAAGCTTTGGAGATCTCATGAAGTACTGTTTAAATGGAACTGAATATGAAATAACTATAAACCAACCATGACATATAAACTGACAGGCTGGCCAAGGACAGCATTTATTTAGAGAAGAGGCCAAGAGAGTAATTTTATCTGTAGAGGAGCTGTGAAGATCCAGAGGCTGTAGATGGAGAATCTGTCAATGGAGCAAATAATAGTTGTGCACTCTGGAATTCTAGCTTTTACAGAAGATTGGAAAGAGGAAAGTTACTTGTGAAAGAAAACTATAAGGAAGCCTTTTAGAAAGCTTGCCATAAGACAAGCAAGAGACTCAGCAAACCCATGGAAGAAAGTGCTCTGATCAGAGGAGACCAAAATAAATATCTTTGACCGACATTCAAAACGCCTTATATCACAGAAAACTAACACTTCGCTTTACCCTGAACACATTGTTCCAACTGCGACACATGGTAGAGGCAGAACTATATTAAGGAGATCCTTTTCTGTAGAACGAATAACTAAAGGAGGTTGATATATTAACAGAGTTTCTGATGTAAATGGTGCAAAAGATTTTTCAGAAAATAGTAGAGCTGAATACATATAAACAGTGTGCATTTTGCTTCCATTAAACAGGTATGGGCTACTTTGTGTTGGTGTATCCCATAAATTGGCATGGATGTAACATGACAAAATGTGAACAAGTTACAAAATACTTTTGCAAACCACTTTATATGTACTACTTACATCTATGATGGGGCCATCAGGAGGGACTTCCCTTTTTGGATAGTTCTCCTTTAGTTTCTTCCCTTTTCTTACCACAAGAGGGCGTTGGTCCTCTCCTAAAATTTGCTCTCTGTAAAATAAATACAGCAACAATCTCCTGAGCAAAATGCCCTAAATGGGACAACACAAGTTAAATCGTGATTCGCTAATAAGGAGGAAAATACTTAAAGATATAAATATCTGTGTGAGCAGAAACTGTCTTTGCCATTTCTGACATTTTTCTAACTAGGAAAATCACTACAAAACATGGGTAACTCACCTGTGGTCCCAGTAAAAACCTTTGTGGATCTCATACTCTGGGACGTCAAAATCATCTGCCTCCCAAGTGCATTGATCATAGGGTAAGTCTCTCCACTTGATTAGGTAATGCACATCACCATCTTTATCAAAACTAAAAAAGAGCAAGCATAGACAAAAATGTAAAAAGTCCAGAATTTTTTGGTAGAGTATCTCTCTTTTAAAGTATGTCTTGTGAATGTTAAATATGGTGGATTATGGGGAAACTGTAAAAATAACTGAAAATGATAAACTATATTTTGTGTGTTTTAAAACAACAGGATGTTTATATTACGCATACAAAATGACTTCCATATAATGATCGAAAAGAAAAGCAAGTCAACCTTAATTGAGTTCCTTTCAGTTGCAGACCTGTGAGATGTGTGGCATTTTAGGAAAAATAGTGAAGTGAGAATGACTTTAGCTGTGAGCAGCCACCTGTGGTTGAGTATCCGGTGGGTAACCATCCACTCTGGTTTAATGCCGTAGCGGTAAAAGCGCTCCTCCATTGCAGCGTAATGGGGGTCTTTGCTCTTCCTCTTCTCATTGTTGAGCTCCTCCTCTCCTGAGCCATAATCGTATGGCGGGGGCTCGTCCATGTCGTTCTTCCGCTGGTAGTTCCGATACATGACTGTATGGTACAGCTCTAACTGAAGAGCCACAAATAAAAAAAATATATAAAAAATATTCCTGCTATAAATATTTGTTTTACTTAAAAACATCCTAATAAAACTCATCATCAGTTTGGGAGTTTTCTAATTATTTAAAAAGAAAAGAAAAATGTTATAAACCAAACAGTAGTTGCATTGTTTTGGTGTGTTTAATCTTCAAGCAATAACTATATACTTGTTAAAAGCCAAAGTGCTGAGACTTTTTTGTAAAATACTCTCCTAACTCTTGTTGTGCATCCCACGTTTATCACAGAGGGAACATAGTTACTGATGCCAAATGTTGAGTTGAAACTGGCCTCACTCCTGGCATCTCACCTGCAGTTCGCTGACCCAGGAACAGTGCCAGTATGAAAGGCCAGCCCACTTTACAAAGAATTCCCTCTCTGGGTGCCCCTTGAGTGGGGGCTTGGTCAGTGGATCAATTGGCTTGCCATCAGGGCCTGCGAGTGGCTCAGCTGGCAGTGGCGGTTCTCCCCACATCCAGTGGAGAATCTTCTGCACTTTACCTTTGAGAGGAGGGCACTGAGAGAAAACAGTTTAAATGAAATTCTCAAGAGAAATTCCAAAAGCCAGATATTTACAGTTGCTGTATAAAAACACAACCTTTTTGTCCCTCACTGTCTGACATTAAATCATACTGAATGTTCCCTTTTTAGGTTAGTTTTACCAAGATTACTATTGGGCATTGCGTTGTTTTGCTGTAAGAGGCACTGGAGCACTTCATAAAATAGAGAGCAAGAGGAAATAATATGATGTATTGTTTAAATAGAGCATAGGCATAAAGAGAGAGGGTAGAGAAGTACAGGATATTCTAGAAAATGGGCAGGGTCTGTTTCGGTAACCTAGTAAAGACATCTTCATGCAGTTAAAGCTTAGGTTCAAGTTATTCTCCCAAATGAACGATTACTCCAAGCAAAGGGTTATAAAGAGGGTTAAGGACAACAAAGTTGGGGGTGCTGTGGTGGCACAGGGGCAAAGCATGATCCACGTATTGAGGCCTTAGTCCTCGTGGAGGTGGTCGCAGGTTCGATTCCCGGCCTAGCAACATTTGCCGCATGTCTTTCCCCTCTCTCATTTCCCTGTTTCCTATTGAACTACTTTCAAATAAAGACCACTAGAACCAACAAAACCTTAAAAAAAAAAAAAAAAGGACAACAAAGTCAAGGTTTTGAAGTGGCAATCACAATGCCCTGATGTCAATACCAGGGGACGTTTGTGTGAGGAGTTGAAAAGGTGCATGGAAGCATGGATGCAATCTACACCCCTGATTTAGTTCTTCAGATTCTAGCAGAACAAATAGATCAAAATCCTAAAGGTCCAGTTCAAAATGTAATTCGACCAAATACTAAAGAAATGTAAAATTAAATATGATCATGTTCACTATTCTGGCATGTAGTAAATAGAAATCAAACTGGTGATACTAAACAGACAACATCAGAAAACATTTAATTTGATCTACTGTTCAAAAAGCGATGAAAGAAACAATTCTGTATTTATTTTACAATGTATTTGCCCATCTGTTTTCAACTGCATCTGCACTAATTTGTCAAAAAGAAATTACAATATAATAAACAAAAAAATACAGAAACATTTTTAAAACAAGCCAAAGTTAACCCTTTCATGCATAAATTATGATCCTTTGTGTCAGGATTTTTTTCCTTTTTTTTTTTATTTTCTTAAGGCATAAAAAAGGTAGGAAAAAAAATGTTGTAAAATTTTTTTTGTTTTATTTTATTTTTATTTAGGTGATCAATTGTAATTTTCTCCAAATACAAAGTTGTTATTTGAAAAATACATCACATCAGTAGTATTGTTCTTTAGGGGTTATCTGATGTCACAATATTTTTTTTGCCTGCAAGAGTGGTCTACAGAAGAAGGAGGGACAGGGTCGGTTGGCATGCTTTTTTGTTTGTCGGCCATATTGGATTTAACAAAAATAATTTCTTGCATTTGCAGCTGATGGCCAGTAGTTGATAGTGTATTTTATGATGCATTAGTGTCCACTTCAGTGGTCAGTGTGCATTTATAGCATAAAAATCCACAAGAAGCACAAGAAAATGTTTTTAGATAACTGTCCACTGTAGTGACCACTATGAATGAAGGGTTAAAATATAACAACAAATACAAATTCCAGAGCAGTGCATGCATTCTGCTTTGACAAAATCAAACAGAATAAGTTTACACTAAATGTGCATTTGCAAAAGTTTAAGATAAATTGGCATAACTTTAAATGGCAAGTTTATTGTTTTTTAATTTGCTCCAAGTGATAAGTTAAGGTGTACATAATGAAAAGGAACTCACCATGCAGCGAGGACACAACCACTCCCCATTTGGGATCTCAGGAAGAGGTGGATTGAGGCAATGGATGTGGTAGGATGATGGACAGGTATCACAACACAGAAGTTCCCCTCCATCCTTGCAAACTCTGCAGAACTCCATATGGTCATCCTCTTCCTCACCTGCTGGCTCCTCCTCCTCCTCCTCATCGTCTTTGGCCTCCCATTGTATTCCCTCCTTCTCCTGACCATCACAAAAGTCAATAGCTTATTTAAATATAACTTTAAAACATTATGAAAGGCCCTTAGAGGACAATTTATATATTATTAAGAGCAGAGCGGAAAAGCAGTTTGAGCATTAAACTTTCTCTGAAAGGGCAGTTTTACTCCAAATTATTTTCATTTATTTAGAAAAAATCAAAAAGTAGAGCAGCAGCAGCCTCAGGTAAAAATCTACAGCTCCCTCCATGCTTTTCAGCATGCTTGGTAAACATGTGCAAAACCAGTTTTCAGAATGCAAAATTGCATGCATTTCAAATAAAAGTTTCAGGCCCATAGCATGCATTTCAAATAAAAGTTTCAGGCCCATAGCATCACACAAGCACACAAAAGACAAAGAAGCACACATCATGTCTTAATTTTGATATTCTAAAGTATAGAAAACAGATCAATAGTTCCATCACAATTATGAAATTGACAATGATGAAATTTTTAGTTATATTTTTGGCTTCATAAGTCAAAATTATGATTTGAATCTCATAAACATAACTAATGATTTCACAAATATGAGTTTTAGAGTGGAATGAAGACCTTTAATCTCATAATCCTGAACTACATTATAATTTTGACATTGTATCTCATAAGTATGACTTTGAATATGATAATTCTGAGTGTCAGTAGGCAATAGAAAGGTGAAGCCTAGTTTTTCAGAAGATGACACCACAAGTATTTTGCTATACATGGCTTTTTAATGTTGATTTAGCCCTATACTACTGCATAATATACCTATCAAATTGTTAAGCAGAAGCTTGATTAATTATCATGTTCCTACTGAAATATTGTGTTAATTTGAAATAATGGCTCTACTTACACAGTGTGGACAGCTCCATTTTCCCTCAGGTGCCTTTTCCAGCTCGGGGTCCAGACAGACAAGGTGGTAGGCTCTTGGACAAGTGTCACAGAGGATAATTTCTCCTCCCTGCTGGCAAACCTCACAGTAGTCCTGGTGATCAGTCTCATAGCCATCGCCGTCCTCCTCTGCCATATTTAAAGGAATAATTGAAACAATATGACTGGTTCTAACATATAGAGAGTCATAGTGTCCTGATTCTCTACCAGCTATGTGCAGAAAACCACAGGAAAAAGAAATCATATAATCTTGAACACCTACAGTAAATGGACAAACTCCTAATGTTTAGGAGAATTAAAGGCTGTATAAAAGCCTAATAAGTTTTCCCACAATAAATAAAGCTTTACAAAACTACATTTTAATTACCTCATTACAGAAAATCAAACAGTCTGATTCGGTAGGGATTTCAGTCAAATTTTGGAGGAGAAAATAAACCACAGTGCTCTGAAAGAATAAACTGTAAACATACTTTTCCTTTTTTTCCGCCCACGTCGGGCCTTTTTCTTTGTGGCCCCAGAGGTATCAGAAAGCACAGAGGCACTGTGGATACTGATGTCATCAAAGTCTGACTCCTCCAGAAAGTCCTCCTCGCTCTGGAAAATCAAGCGCACCAAAATACACAAACTACAGAGCTTGGAGCAACACAAAGTCTGCTCACTTTTATTTAAAGGAAAAATGTTGCGTTTAGAAGCTGGAAAGGTGAACACAAGGTAAAATAACACGTACAGAGGATGCTTTCTTCTTCTTCCCACTTTGACCAGTTTTTGATTTGGTCTTCTTCGGCTTGGGTTTCTTCTTCACTTCTTTTAAGGTCTTGCTTTTCTTTCTAACTCCTGGCCCTAAGGCAGACAAACATACAGTATAGTTCCATGGAAATGTAGCTGTCCCCTTACGCATTCATTCTGCTTTTGCTTCTTTTATTATACTTGAATGTAATTTTAATATCAACGATGACATAAGTCAATATAAAGTAGAATGATTTGAGTACCTCGATTATTACAAATCCTTAATGTAATTGTCTACCTTAAAGCTTATTTAAATTATGTTTTTATGTATTTTACTATTTAGCGCATTGAGTTCTGGCCAGATGATTATTTGTGTTGCACAACGCTCTCACTTCCGCTTATGAGTTGTTGATGACTGCTAAGAACTATTAGCATAACATAGTGAAAATAAGGCAGAAATTGATAACCAATATTAATACTGTTCTGATGGCAGCATTTACCAGTATTTTATTTTACCAAAATTGTTATTTGACTGCTCCTGATTAATTATCAGAAAAATTGATAGATTACTCGGCTACTAAAATAATTTTTTACAACAACCCTAATATAAAATAGGGTTGTTGTAAAGTGTGACACATGATAAGTGTCACACTTCAGAGAGTCTTACCTTTTCCTTCTTTGGTTTTGGCTTTTTTTAACATGCCCTGCTGAGAGCTCAGCTGGCTGCTGCTGACAGATGTTGGCTGAGCTACAGTAACCGTTTCCACCGCAGCAGCCACCGCAGCGGCCACAGCGGTGGCAGATGCCCCTTTGAACGGGTTGTTGGCACTGAACTCACGCCACTTGGCTCCCAACACTGTCATCATCTTTGACATGGGAATCTTCGGATTCTTCTTGGCAATGAGGGGCCTGGGCGTAACCACAGGGAGAGGAGACAGCAACAACAGCTTTATTATGTCACATTTCATTTCAGCTGGTGTAATTTCCTTCTTTCTCAGCACTGGAGGGAACTGGGTCCTGATTTACTGACACCCTATTGCCCTTTAAGTTTTACTTTCTATTCCTTGGTTTGAGTATGTCATGTGTTAGATTTGTCGGGCAACAGCTTGAGGTTTGGCAGGCTGGCCTGTAAAAGATAGTGGGTCAGAGCACTGAGTCCCAAAGCCTCCCGGCTGTCACAGGCATCCAACGAGCAGCTGACTACACACAGGGGGCACCGCAGGAGCTCATGCTCCACTTTGTCAGAGCAGAGGCTTAGTCGAGCCAGACAGCCCCAGGTGAGACAGACTGCTCATAACAACAGCCGAGCTTTCCAGCTCAAACAAAAAGAGCAGTGTTAGCTTGTCACGCTGCACTCTGGTCTAACTGAGGAGTGTTGTGGAAGGCTCTAAGCTGGGAACTCTGTCAAACAACTGGAATTGAAAGAAAATAAAGCAGTTTAACAAAGACAAAAATAATACAAAGGAATGTAGATGCTTGCCTGAGGAACTGGCTGAAAGCCTTGTAATTGGTGATTGTTTTGTAGTCGTCCTCCGTGAACCCATACTGAACATCCTCAAGACCCCATTCTTGCATCAGCTGGCTGGAGGATTTGGGTTCCTAGTGGAGCAAAGACAAGAGGCACAATGCGTTTATTAAAAAAACACAAAATAATTTTATTTGAAGTTTTTACTTTCATGGAGATGATCTATGTGGTCTGATTTCAGTGCAATTAGTCTTCTGCTTTGAAAGACTCACTGTTAGATAATAGAATGGTTTGGAGAACCGTAGATCCAATAAGATGTAGTACTTTAAGTGTTGAAAAACATGATGTGCAGAATATTTGCAAATGGTTGGAAATGCAAAGGGATCTTATAAGATGAAGAACAATTGTAAGAAAAATATTTAGAGAAAATGTAATGTCAATTTAGACAATAGTGAAGTATTTCAGTAACTTAAAAATGCAATAACAAAGATAAAAAATACTTTTTAAAATCTTACGTAAAATGGGAAAATTGTCATTCCCTCCTAAAATAGCTAAAATTACACAAAGCCACATCATACTGGGTGCTTTTTAAAGGATGGAGTTTTGAGTGCTGTTGAAGTGGGAGTTAATTCGTTCATAAAGAAGATTGCAGTAGGTTTTGGGTGTGGACAGAGATTTTAAGGAGGTCTCCAAATAATTTTAAGTCAACCTTTTTACTGTCTGTAAAATTGTCCAGAATTCTGGAAACCCAAGCAAGTCTCCTAATCTTTCAGATAACCGTAGCTTTATTAAAAATGGACTTTTCCTGTCACTGAAATCTGATGTGTCTCTTTGCTTGATGTGTCTCTCATGCAACACTAAACATGCAGTCACTTTTTTTTACTGAAAAAAATCAACTGAAGTCAGAAGAGGGAGTTCCCACAGGAGGTTCCACTTATTCTGAAGTATGCCATGTTCTGTCAGCGGTATTTGTACAAAACACCTTTAAGGTTTGTCAACTAAAATGTATATCAAGGATAAACTATCAGGACTGAGAATATTATAGATTTATAGGCATGAAATAGAAAATGCAATCTACTTGTACGTTAGACTTGTTACTGTAGACTTACTTTCATGTTACCATCATCATCGTCATCCTCATCGTCATCCTCATCTCTCTTCTTCTTCCTGGGCTTCCTTTCTTTTTTCTCCCTGGGTTTTTTCTTTTTTTTTTTGGTGGGGCCATATGCACTACTTTCGCTCTCAGAGCCGATTTCTGGCCGTTCACGGTCCTCCTCTACCGCCGAAATCTCCTCCAGGTCACTGTCAAGTCTTGGCTGTATTCCTCCCTGGGGTATAGTCAAAGACACAAAATATGCTTAAGTACACACACTTCATAGGTTCATTACATCTAATTCTACAGATAACAACAATGTGAATGACCATGATTTTTTCAAAGCCATTTTTCCCCAAAGAAAAATGCATATTTATTATTTTATTTTTATAATTACAATCTTGTTACCAATGTATAATTTGTACATTGGTAACACAAACACAAAGACACTCACTGTCCTGCTGAGGCATATTCCATCTCAAAAATGTTTACAGATCCAGTGTCAGAATACAAGTCACAATAATTTCTGCATGATTATTGCTCGGTCAAACAAAAAAGGCACACGTCACTACAGAATGCAATAAATTCATAGGTTATCTATGGGTGCTACAGTGAAACTCAAATAATTAAGCTTAAATACAATAAGATTGAACTCATTTCGCTTAGCTTAGTCTAGACTGGTCCCAGTCTGGTTTGTTTTAAGTTGTTATTTCGTAATGACAAGCTTAGCTATAAATGCTTTGAGGAATTAACTCGTTATTTCAGAGAGAACATCCTCTCTTAACACCACCACCACTTCTAACAGGTTTATCACTTTATATGCTAATGCCACAGTTTTTTTATTGTGCTGATGCTTGAATGATGTTACTTGTTGAAGGTGACTTTGGAGGAACATTACGTCTATCTTAAAAAGAAGAAGTCCAGCGTGCCATACATTTCATAATATAACAGCTCTACTGCACGTGAATCCACGTTAACAATTTAAACAGAGTTCGTAAGTTCTGCTGCACGCATTTTGCATCCTCTTAAAGAGCTGACTATTAATTGAAACCAAGACACAGAACACCTTTTGCTATGCTGCTAATCAAAAACTCAGCTGCGCCCTGCCTGTTTAATTTGGGACATCTGGAAGGCTATATGGGCTTAACAGTTAACAGGTGTTGTTTGTGTGATCAAGAGAGTGGGAAATTCACTGGAGGTTCCTTATGTTGTGCGCATGTGAAAAAGTGAATGCTGTTTCTCTCCTTGTTTGTGTCAAACCCTATTAATTATTTTTATTTTATGGGCTGCAGATGTGTCCAAAATTTAGAATCAATTTGTAGACTTGCCATTTTAATATTCCCTTTTCCAATGTTTTGCAGTTGCATGGAATGTATGACAAAACGACATGTCTTACTGAACACGTGCGTCCACTAGAAGTGGAGTAAAACGAGAGCACAGAGGCTTTGTGCAGTTCGCTGCCTGTTGCTCTGCAGGCCTGCCTGGCTCCATGGAGAGACTTGCAGGCGTTTTGCTCTGTAGCGCAGTGGTAAGGCTCACGTTGCTGCAGCGCCCGCCAACCCTACCAGCAGCCTGGCTGTGTTGCCATGGTGACCGAATCTGAGCAGTGTCTGGCTCTCTCTCTTTCTTTCTAGATTTTGCCCCCCTCATCCCTCCACTACTTCTCTTCATCTTCTTCCCACTTTCTCTTCTTCACATCTTATAGTTCTCCTCCCTCACCCCATCCACTCCTTTAAATTCTCTCTCAGTCTATATCCTAACTTCTCCCTGGTTCTTTTTCCTCCCTCACTCTTCTTCTTTTCTATCACACAACTCATCCACCTCCCCCCCACCACCAAGCACACACAAACTCACAAACACACACTCCATCACAGTGGCAGCCAATGGAACGGCGCCATCCAATCAGACACGTTTGCATAACGAGCTTGTTATGCAGAGGCCTGTGGTTGCGAAGCCCGTGCTTCAGCACCCGTCTAGACAAATCTCATTTATGCATAAGAAGATGGAGAGAGAGAGAGCGAGTGAGAGAAGAAAGAGCAAATTGAAGATTGTGGATGGGGGATGGGGGTGGAGATGGAGATGGAGGTGGAGGTGGAGGAGGAAAAAGCAAAGAAGCAGAACTGCCACTGTGAGCAGCCACAAGGACAAGCTGGAACTGGAACTGCAACAACCTGGTGGTGGCCCAGAGTTCAATGTTAAACACATATCATAGATGAAAAGATGATTCTCCGGCACAGCAGTAAAGTGGCTGCCTCTACTTTCAAAGGGTGAGAAAATCAGATAAGTGCTGATAAGCTAATCAAATTAGTGGCTTTCCCTTAATGCTGCTGCCCTGGGGGAACTGGAACGGATGCTGTGGTAAATATTAAGTAAATGAAGATGTAGATTTTTTTTAATAAAATCTAGCTCAATAAGAATTTATTACAATATCACTGCTGTGAGGGGTTTTTGGGATTGTAAAACAATGGCCTCCTCTTTTCTTCCATGAAATCAGAGCAGCTCTTTGTTGACTCACAATCCCAGGGAAAAAAGTAAAACCAGAAACCATAATTTCCTTATATCTGTTTTTTTTGTCTTGCAGATGAGAAAAGGGGAAGCAAATATACTGCGGCTCTCTCGAGCTTTTATTCCTCCCACCAGCAGCCCTAACCTCAGACTGGGATATGCCACTGACAGTTTCTGACCCCAATTGACTTTTAGACCCTGTCTGACACCAACCTTTGGGGAGCGATTGGAAGAGAATTACAGTGGCAGCAACCGCTCAGAGAGATGACAGAAGACAAAGACAGAGAGAGAGAAAGCAGGAAACAAAGACAGAAAGAAAAAGAAACAAAGAAAAAGAGAGAGAAAGATATTTGTGAAAAAGAGGAGAATACCAGAGTGTGTTCCATGGAGAGTGTGTTACAACAGAGTCAGAGGGAGTCTCCCCTCCTCATTAGCCCAGTGAGACCCAGCGGAGCTCAGAGTTTGCCATAAAGAGCCAAAGGGCCGGGTGGCAGCCTGGCCAGTCAAGCTCCTCGCAGCGCTGCTGGCAGCTCCAGCTCAACACTGGGGAACATCCTGGCCATGACACTGGTGCTGTGAATGCCACTGCCAATGCAGGGGCAGAAAACACTGAGATTACACTTAATTACTGTAATTACTAAGGTTTTGTGTTTAGAAAACCAAGGAGGCGCAAGACAACTTGTTTAGATCCTGACTTATGCACAATGCATAATTTAGGCAGTTAATTATTACTCTTTGTAATGTTGAACATTTCACCAGTCTTTTGGGGGGGATTGGCATGTTTATTGGTAAGGCCATGCACATTTTAGGTGGTGTGCTGAGAGAAAATGACAGCAGTTTTCCTAACTGAGTTAGCCAGGGTGGAAGACTGCTGCACAAAACCTCCTATGAGGTGTTCACAGTAGTGTGTTAGCTATCTTCTTCTGGAGGATGTATAGAACAGAGGTACAGCAAGACACTGCTACTAGGGTGATGTTGCAAATATATTTTTAAGGTAAAGTTACATTTTTGAGCTATTAGAAACTAGCAGTCACAGGAAAAGAGATAATGATGAATGAGTAAACAGGAATTATCAAGATGAAGATCTGGAACAAGAGGATAACACTACACCATGTCCGCTTTGGCTCCTATTATTTCATATCTGATTAGTCTTTGTTACTGTTGCTGTCATAGTGACTGACAGAAGAGTAGCTTAATTGTATTTTGTCATCAGGCCTTGGCTTGGTTTACCTTTAGGTCTAAGAGTAGTGATAATACTTTTACATACATGAGCTGGGCATTTCTTTTCAAAATGTAAAGTGGTTGAAAACAATATCTCCACCTATGCACCCCTGTCAGCAAAAAAACAACTTTAAGGCACATGTAGAGTTTAGGTCACAGATTAGCTGTAAGTTTTGAAATTAAATGATTGTGGCATTTTCCATCAGTTAAAGAAAAGAAGGAAAATCCTTACCTCTAATCCTTACACGATTAGAGTCTAGCCCACTGATCCACATCTTTCCTAACTAGAGATAAACTGTTTGAGCACTTTACTGAAGGAAAGAGCACTTCTAATTTGGACCACATGTGCTATTTGCCATCTGGTATGAGTCACGTCAATTGGTTAAATTGCTAGTTTTCTCTAGACACCACACTATCTAAAGTTACAAAAATAACTGTTTTTGGTACTTTCTCCAATATTCCTAAATGTGACACCACTGTTAGACTCAATGATTGTCTTCCAAGTCTGACTGTGAACAGGATTTGTGATGTAATTGTAGCACATTTGTTTCTGGAGCATTAAATACTCCTGATGAGTTGCTGTTACATTCAGGAGAATGTGTGCACAACTTTACGATGCTGCTTTAAACTTTGATCTCCTGATCTAATTGTTGTTTCCTACGCCATCCTAAGTATCACACATACAGAAAGGAAATTGACATGAAAACCTCATCCTTCATCCTTATTCTGTAAATAGATAATGTCTCCAGATATTCTGTGTTATCTGTCTACTTTTTAGACCAATGGTAAGAAGGCTGCTGGCTTATGTAGCATCTTCATTGTTCATTAAGTTATTCTAAGGACAAGTTAATCCTGTTAAAATTTTATATAATCCTGAATAAACCTTGATGTCAAATCACCTCTGTCAAAGCTCTGTGACTACAGTTGCTATATTGGCTGAAACTCTGTCCCTTTGACCCCAAAGCCCCAGCCGTAAGCACCAGCACCACAGGCACAAATCCACACTCTAAACTGGCACTTGGCGCCCACAGCTTACACTGGCAGTAACAGTGACTCTGCTGCCAACCTCCCCTAGGCCCGAAACAGTCCACTGCCTCTCATTTCGATTACAGAGGCAGTCCAGCAGCCAAAGCAGAACTCTGATCCAATTGCAGAAGCATCAAAACTGTGATAGCGTGAGAATCAAAGAATGAGGCCGCACAGCTTGAGCCAGAATTCCTGGCAAACCTTTGTGTTTGAGGTGATGACAGACGGGGCTGTGTGTGAACAAGATCTTACCTCTTTTTTCCTCTTCTTAACTTTGGGTATTTTCCCCTCTTTTATCTTTTTGGGCTTTTTCTTCTTCTGCTTTTTGAGGGAGTCATCATCAGAGAAGAAGCTCGCAAGGGCCGTGAGGGGAACGGTGTTGCGCTCAGTTTCGTCATCTTCATCTGGACACAGAGAAAAATGTGTTCATGTTCATACTTAAGAAAATATGCCATATAAACTGAAATAGTTTTTGTTAATATTTATTTTAATTTTCCTCAAAAAAGACATGAAAGAGAGACTAAAAAGAAAAATATTTGTAGAAGTAAGGACTGAAAGAAATGAAATACAAACTTAAAGATTCACTGTGAGGTTTACATTCATTTATCATAGGCATTAATGTTATATTAATGCTGGTCTTTAAAAATATCTGGACAATTATATTTCAGGGTGGAATATATGTTCAAGATAAATTTGGTATTTTTGAAAACAAAAATTGGGTTCATGAGTTTGAATTTTTCACATATTATCTCTATTTATTAGGGTCACATTTATAGGCTTAAATATCTACACAGAGACTCACATAATTGGTAAAATGTTTCTTAGTAAGTTAAATATTTCTTGTTGTGGTAAAAAAAAAAAAAAACTCAAAACCTTAAGGTGATAATTTTCTGCTTGTCACCATCAAAGTCAGTGGCTATGTAAAATGTTTTTCACTGTGGACAGTAACACTTCTGTTGCAGCAAGTTCAAGTTCATTGAGGCGACACGTTTTGGTAATCCCTTAGCCTGGTTGCTGCCTTCCTACACATTTCAGCTTGATTCTCATCTCCCTTCAGTACTCTGTCTGGGATTTCTACCATTTCTACTGGGCCAATCAGAGAACAGAAGGAGTTGTGAAAAATTACGTCAATTTTCTGTGCTGTTTTAGAATTGTAGTCTGTCCTGGTTATAGTTTGGCAATGGTGACAAAGGAAGTGAATGAAGCCATTCAGTCCATGTTGGCCACACTTCCAAATATTAAGCAACTAAAGTCAAAGCAAGACGTTTAACTGCTGGCAAAGATGTTGTGGCCCTACTCCCCACAGGATTGTTACAGCACACACAATTTCTGAAAAACTTCATTGAGCTGGCACACAACGTACATCACAGCCAAATGTTAGCAATTGGGTATAATCAGATACAGTTAGTTAAAAGTTCAATAGAATTCATGTTTCCAATTAGCAATTGTTTCTCAATAGCTGAGAGTCCAGACCCTCTGTATGGAGAAAAGCATAGAACAAGGGGTTGGTTTTTACCAGGCTAGCAGTTCCTGGGTTGTTCCTTTACATTCCAATTATCCTTTTTTCTTAGAGTGACAGATACAGCATGGCATGCTAACAGGACAGTGATCATAAACACATAAAAACTTGTTTTGGAATGGATAGGATAAAGAAGTCTAGCTTTAGATTTCTGGAAGGCCCACCTTCCACAGTCCCACAATCCTCTTGAATCTTGTAAAAAAAAATTATTTAAAAGTTTGATCTGTGAAAAGACACCAAGTCATTTCAATTAACTTCTTCACTTCTGCCAAGAACTGAGCAAATTTCCAGTTATAAGTAAGCTGGAGGTTTAACTATAGTTTAGTGATATTGGTGTGGTCGAGGTGTAACTTGCTAAAGGAATTTTAAAAATGATTAGTTTAGACACCTTATGGATTCATGTAAATCCCAAAATTAATCTATTTCATACACTTGGTGCTCTTAAAAACAGGGGGAAAAAAAGCTACATATTGATTGGAAAAACAAGGGAATGTTTATTGTTAGATTTAGCTCAATTTGTATTTGATTCCAGCAGCACATATAAAAAAAGTGTTTGAAAGCTGAGAATAATTTGTTACAGTTCTCAATATTAATTGTTTTCTCATTCTAGCTTGATATTAACAAATATCACAGCCAACTTGTGTAATTTATCATCTTGTGCCACAGCCATTTTTGTGGTGGCAAGTTATAGCTACTTTGTATGCATCAGAAAAAATATATAAACAGTCACATGCAAATTTTCTGCACTATCCTAAAGATACTGACTAGAAAACTGTTTGAAAAGTGTCAGACTGATGGATATCTGTCAAATTGTCTGAAGGAAATTTAGATGAGGACTTTAGATTGTTCTAACTGATGCAACTAATAAAATACCTGACCCTAAGATTGAGTTACAAAGTAAATATAGTCTTTTCTTTTGAAACACCAACAGTTTTTAAAAACTGTGATGTTTGAAATAGGTACACATTTCACAAACTGAAAACCAGATTTTTATTTTCATTTTTTATTTTTTGGTTGGGGTGAGGGGGTTGTAATTTTTCGGAGAGTTTCAAAGTTAAAGTTAGAAAAACTGTAAAAGAAAAAGAATACTTGTCCTGATGCCATTGATACAAACTGTTTCACAAGTTCTCCTTTAAATCCACTCCATTCTGCAAGGTATTGATTACCCTCTCTCAGGACAAGATGTTCTAGGACAAAGTGCTACTGAGACTTAAATGACCAGCACCATTCATGACAATAAGTCTTTTGCTATGCAGCACTGTGAGGAGTAACTGTGGATAACATATCTGCAAGTTGCTATTGACACATACATTGTGCATTGGAAAGCTATACATTTAAATTATTAAACAAAAGAAAACAGAAGACTGCAAAATGTAAAAGGTACTGGTACACTATTTCATAGCTATAGATTTTGCCTACAAAATCCACCACAACCAGTTGTCTTTGAAAGTCACTAATCAAGTCAACCTGTGAGGAATTAAATCTCAAAACTGAGGATGTTTGGAACAACAAATAAGCTTGACTGATTAATTTATCTATTGACTGAATGACTGACTGACTGACTGACTGACTAATTGATAGATTGACATTGCGTTATTCTGTCATTAAAAATAGAAAAATGTATATTACAACATCAGATCTGCCATTGCATGGCAATCTGTCACACAGAA